>PVLC010021838.1:0-27452 GCA_004027655.1 Graphiurus murinus
AGTAGCCTCCTGACTGGTCTTCTTCCTTCCGTGCTTGCTGCTCTCTAATTCAACCTAAACAGGGCAGCCAAAGCAATCTTTTTATAATAGAAAACCAAGCCATGACACTCCTCCTCAGGGACCTCTGTTTGCTCTGTATCAAGGCCCTGCCTGAACTTGTCCCTGCAACCTTCCCAACCTCATCTCAAGACACCCATCCCCAGCTTACATGGACTTCCTTTCTGTTTAGCACTGGGATCCTCTCCCACTGCAGGCCTTTGCCCTGGTTATTGTCCTGGATTGCTCTTTCCAGCTCCTTCCATGGCAGCCTCATTCCTCCTGCCTTCCAGATTCACCCTTCAGATAGTCTTTCCTAGGCCACTCTGAAGTGCCCTCCCTCCCATTAACTCTCTCTTAACATCCAGCTTATCTGCTCTTTGGAGGCCTTGTCATTTGAATTTGCTTTACTAGAAAGTGGCTTCAGACAGCACACACTGCAGGCCAGCACTAACTACTAACACAGGGCTTTTCATAGAGTGATGCAGCATCCTCTGGGAATTTCGAAGATGCACATTCTCAGGTCCAGATCTAGATCTACTCATGAGACCCTTAAGGGGTGTGAACAAGCACCCCAGGTAATTCTGATGGACACTCAAATGTGAGAGCCACTGCAGTGTGTGTGTTGCTCCCTTATGTGTGAATGGTCTTCCCCATTTCCAAGGGCAAAGACCTAGTCTGTCTTCACCACCAATTTTCTAACTCCTAACCTAGGACCTATCATACTGTAGATATTTGAGAGGAGGAAGCATACAACTTCATAGCCAACATCCAAGCTATGGAAATAAAACTATGTAAACTTCATGGATGTTTAAATGACCTGATGTCTACTACTTGGGAGGCTGAAACAAGAGGATCACAGGATTGAGGTCAGCCTCAAATCTTAGTGATACCTTCAGCAACTTAGTGAAACCTTCTTTCAAAATAAGAAAATTCAAAAGGGGCTGGCAGGTAGAATGCCCCTAGGTTCAATTCCCAGTACCAAAGTAAATAAATAGCCTGTCATGTCTATCATCACCAAAAGAGATTTCCTGGCTTGGGTTGGTGTTCTGCATTCTTTCATTCCTGACTCTTAGGTCATTTTTTTCTTCCATATTTCCCAGCATTTGGGAGAAAAGGATTGGTCATGCAAGATATTCACATTAAAAGCAGTCTCAGGCAGAAGAACATAAGAAGTGACAGCACTGGCTGGGGTCCAATTCAAGCTCTGCCACTTGCTAGTAGTATGACCTTCACCAAACTCATCAACTTCCTCCTTCATCTAAAAACAATGAATCATGGCACCTACCCTTCAAGGTTGCTGTGAAAATTAAATAAGGTAATTCATATCAAGTGCTTGGATCATGCCTGTTGTATGGAAAATACTCCATGCACATTGGTTATTACATGATACACTCTGCTGGTTATGATTCCTAGGTCTTAAGCAAATTCTTACCCCTAGTGGCTCAGGACCAAATACTGGTTTATACAGCAGGGCACTGCCACTCACTCCTAAGCAAAGAAAAAACAAAAGGCAATCCATATGAGGAACACCAGCCCTATGTAAAATGAGCCATTCTTTACAGTTCCCTAAATACTCCTTCCCAAGGTTTCCTTCTGTATTACAATGGCCAACAGCCTTAACCATCTAAACACCATCTCTCCCCAATTCCCTCTTGGCCTTTTCAAAAGGCTCAGAAACAAAATAATATTTGTTTAACAAATGAGATATTTTCTGGGAGATGAATGTACTCGAATGCACTTACACAGAGGTGATAAAGCCACAGGAGGAAAACAATCAGTGGGCTGAATTACTCTAAACTTGATAAGCAAAGAAGTTGACTTAACTGAAGGGTGATGGACGGGCATGGGGGTGGGGGGACACCCTAATGCACATGATGTACTTTCACAAATATATCACAGTCAATCACTAAACTGAACTTGAGAAGGAGGGAGGGCGAGGGAGTGGGGTGAGAATTGGGGAAGGGGTTAAATGGGAAATGTGTGCATATATGCCTTTATCAGCTTGTATCTAACAAAGATGTATGATTACAATGCACCAATTATTATAGAAAAATTTAAAAAACTAAATAAAAAATATACTGCAAAAGCAGCCCATTTCTGCTATTTGAATGACATAAACAGAGTAAAATGAAGAAAAAAGAAATCATGGAAGAGTAACTGACAGTCAACATGGGAGTTTTAGATATACACAGAACTTACAGACAGTAGGAAATATGTTAACAGTCACCTGGAATGCCCAAGAGAATTGTATAGCAGAGTGCTGATCAACTTGAGAACTTTAGAAACTCCCCACTATGTCTGGGCTCCAGTTAAAGCTCCTTGAGATTCTCTATCAGCTAATACCACCTTAACTTTCATTTTTTTCCCATGGTTCACCTGCACTCATCTGCTCCGGCTAGATCCTCCTCCCACTCCACAGCTGGCTTCTTCCCACTTTTGCCCACACTAGTTCAGCATTACCCAAAACAAGGGTCCATTTTCCTGCAAACAACATAATTTTGTTCTTCTTTAGGGCTTAGTAAACTCCACTGTAGATATATACCACATTTTCTTTATCCATTCATCTGTTGATGGTCACCTTCCTTGGTTCCAATAACATGACTATTGTAAATTATGCTGCTGTAAACATGGGTATGTATGTAATAGTATAGTATTCTGAGTTTAATTCTTTTGGAAACATACCAAGTACCAGTCCAGTACAGCTGGGTCATATGGTGGCTCCATTCCTAGTCTTTTAAGGAACCTCCATGCTAATCTTCATAGTGGTTGTAATAGTTTACAATCCTACCAACAGTGTATAAAAGTTCCTATTTCCTCATTCTCACCAGAGTTTATTAGCGTTTGTATTCCTGTTGATTGTCATTCTAACTGGAATTAAATGGAATCTCAATGTAGTTTGATCACATTTTCCTGATCATGAATGATGATGAACACTTTTTCATATATTTGCTAACCATTTGTATTTCTCCTTTTGAGAAGTTTCTATTCAGTTCAATTGCCCATTTTTTACTGAGTTTTTGTGTGTCTGTGTGTGTGTCTGTGTGTGTGTGTCTGTGTGTTTTAGTTCTTTATTTATTCTAGATATAAGTCCTTATATCAACGGAGTAGCTGGCAAAGGTTTTCTCCTATTCTGTAG
Organism: Graphiurus murinus; assembly: GCA_004027655.1. Taxonomy (NCBI): domain Eukaryota; kingdom Metazoa; phylum Chordata; class Mammalia; order Rodentia; family Gliridae; genus Graphiurus; species Graphiurus murinus. The sequence goes on from PVLC010021838.1 coordinate 3,176, forward strand.
TGTCTCTCTACAAACTCTTGATAGTTTTCTTTACTGCACAGAAGACTTCTAACATGATGCTATTCCATTTATTGATTCTCCGTTTTATTTCCTGAGCTTCAGAGATCTTATTGTGGAAGTTTTTACCAGCTCTTATGTATTGAAGAATTAGTCAACACATAGGAGAAGAAGGAGAAGAAAAAGCAGCAGCAGCAGCAGCAGTCAGGCATGATGGTGCACACTTGTAATCTTAGTACTTTCGAGGCTAAGATAGGAGGATTGTAAGTTCAAGGCCAGCCTCAGCAATTTAGCGAGACCCTTGTTTCAAAATAAAATAATAACATAGGGCTGGGGGTTTCGCTCAGAGGTAGAATGGTCCTAGGTTAAATCCCTAGTACTACCAAAAAAATTTTAAAAAATAAAAAAATAAAGAGGTTCTATCTGTAAACTGTGAAGAGTCCACAATGAGACAGATAGTGGAAGTTCACACCATGGCAACTGGACAAAAAAAATTTATATCTTAAAATCAAAGAATTGCCAGGTGTGGTGGCGCACGCTTGTAATCCCAGCATTCGGGAGGCTGAGACCCGAGGATCCGGGTTCTTGGCCAGCCTCAGCTACCTAGTGAAGCACTCCACAACTTAGCGAGACCTGGTTTCAAAATAAAGAATAAAAAATAGGGCTGGGGGTGTAGCTCGGAGGTAGAATGCCCCTGAGTTCAATCCCCAGTACCGCAAAAATAAATAAATAAATAAATAAAAAATAGGGCTGGGAGGTATAGCTCGGAGGTAGAATGTCCCTGGGTTCAATCCCCAGTACCGCAAAAAAAAAAAAAAAATCAAGGAATTAAAAACCTTGAATTTATATTGTGTACATTTTCTTTTTTCCATTTCATTATTTTCTAAAAAATTAACCTGGATTGTATTTTAGAAAAGTATCAAGTCACACTGGACCAGAAATGTTCACCAAAAACAAAATGAAACAAAACAAACTTGCCCATCACCACAGATATTTTAAGAAGCACTAGCTTAGACCACTCCCATGGAATACTCTTCTACTCTCTTCTCCCACAACCTAATCTAATTTTCTCCAAGGCCTCCTCTAAAATATTCTCCCTGAACAACCCACTCAGCATGGATATTTTTTTTCCAGAGTTTATACCCCATCATTACTACAGCTGATGGAAATTTTTTATGGAGCTAAACAGAAAAACAAATCATTCACTCCATCCCTGTATGAATTCCTTGCACCGAGAAGCTCTGTTTTATTTGCTTTAAGCACCTCTTAATCTGTTACACAACACAGAGGCAGCACAATATCATGGCTCAATTTCTAAGTTAAAATGGGCCTTATAAATGGAGTCCAGTTCCCAAGGGCGATAGCCAAACTCTGGCCATGTGGCCTGAGGCAAGTCTCTGAACTCTTCTGAGCTCCTAGTTTCTCTTTTGGGATGTGAGGCCAGCATGGTATGCAAAGCCTTCCCAACTCTAAAATTAAATGTTGTCTGTGTGTTCTTAGAAAGGCTCTTGGGTTCCTCATGGGCAAACGGAGAAACATCTGCCCTACCACAGGGCTGGAGGTAGGAGAGAATTTTCTAAACTATACAGTCCTCCGTGAACTTTACAGAATTATTATTAATTACTACTCTGCATGCACACGGTGCCCATGGAGAATGCGTGAACCCAGTGTAGAAACTTCATATAATCTGCCTCCAAAAACAAAAGGCCTGGACAGTGAGGGGCCTCCACACTCAAATTGGGGGAGCCACTGAAAATAGAGGTCATCTGGTCTGGAGAAAGTGAGATTGAGGAAGAGGTTTAAAGAATCCTCCTACAGATAAGACCCTTTCCATTGTTGCCGATGAGCAAATTAGATACAATGAATAGATGATATAGATGGAAAAGGAACTAACAATTCCTAAGAGTCTAATATGTGCTTTAGCATTTATGCCTCTGTCTCCTGTTAATATTCCTAACTCTGACCCAAAGGAAAATAATACTAGATGGAGTAGAAGCCTCTGCTCTTTCTACTTATACTGAACTGGGAAGTCAGTCATAACACAGTAACAGAAAAGAACACTGTTAATGCCTTAGAGCTGCTTAGTGAAAGAGGTTGCTGCCTTATCATAAGAGGCACCTGGGCAGTAGCTAGACCAGCTGTCAAAACTATGGAGGATCTTACCATAGATGTGATCCCCCAGAATCCAGGTACCTTACCTCAATTCAATGTCCACCTTACCCACCAAATCCCACAAAACCTCAGAGACCAACACAGGATGGGTGGCTTTTTATTTTTACATTTAAGAACATTTACAAAACAACTCCATCCATCTATTTTTTAAAAGAAGGGCAGGGCATTTCATACCAAAAAAGTCAAAAGGGCATCATCTTAGAATCAAAGAAGGCCCCTTAAAATGATTAAAAGTAGACTTACTTTTATAAATCACATCACCTCGGTTTAAGCACTGCCGTGGTCATCCTACTGGCAGTGGGAACCCACCTCTGCACACCAGATGGCCTGGCTGCTTACTTATGACTTTAACACTCAGAGATTATGTTATGATTGGACACAGCCTCTTTCATTTCTATTAAAGGATGAAATTCTAACAACAGTACCTTTTCTAGATAACATTTATTTGACCAGGTGCCACTTCTAGCCAACTCTACTTTCAAAAATAAAAAGAGCTAGCCGTACCAGGCACCATGGCAAATGATTCATATACCTTATCCTCACAACCATCATAAGAGGTAGGTTCCATTGCTATTTCAATTTTTTAGAACTAGAAATGGAACTGGTCAATGATTCCTAACAGAGATGTCAAGCAAGATTGAAATACCTAGGCAGTTATTTCCAAAACTAATAAACAAATACCCTGTCCCCTTAATCATTACCTCATAATGCTTAAAAACAAAACAAAACAAAAACACCTGCTAGGCACTAACAAAATAATTGTATGAAATGTTCTAAAACCACTCACTTATCCAAAAAATTTTTCCCATAGCAATGAGAGTTTCTTTCGTTTGGTAGAAAGTAAAGGTACTCATGTCACTAAAACATACTATTTCTTTGTTCTTCCACTATAGTTTTTCTTCATATAGGTGGAGAAAAAAGAAAAAATCTTAGGAAAATATATCATGATATAGTTATGATGCTTTCTAAGAGCCCTACAATTTTTCTAATTATAGTTTACAACATGGTAGTGAAACCAGCTACTTAACCACTTGCTCCTGCAGCAGGTGTTAATGCTGTTTGTTCACAATGTTATCTTACCAGTATAACACACATATAAGTAACTCTAGGCCTAATATTATAGATCTTCAAATCCTGTATTTTTTGGATAGATAGGACTCTCATTTTGCTATACCTTAGCCAGTCTTTGTACTGCACTGGGTTGCGGGGGAGGGGGGGGTCTTGAACAAAGACTAAGTAGGAGTGACACTAAAAAACCTGGTACACATCTGCCTATTTGGTTACTAACTAGTTTGAATGTCAAGTAGCCCCTCCCCATTTTATTTTGGTTTTACTGTTGTTTCCACCCAATATTTAGATAGCAACATGAACCATAAAAGTTGGAATGGGTCTAAAATTTGGGGGATAGCAGACTTGGCTCAGAATGCAAACTGCCACTTTTGTGGCCAGGCCAGGATAACCAATGTAAACATGTAAGTTAGTCCAAATATACACACATGTACTTTTATTTTACAACTCATTCTGCATCTTAGTAAGTTCTTCCTTAAAAATAGCCAAGAAACCCTACTGTTTTAGCCATTTTTTTCTATAAATTGCCATTTTGAAAATTATCCATCCATGGTGGATAAACCAATGATATGCTATTTCCTAGTGTTCAAATTTTAAAGTGCTACCTTGAAGCATCTAGAAGCAATCATTAAAATGGATATATCTTGCAACGTCATCCTAATAGCTGAGCCTTGAGCAAGGACTTGACCCACTGGAATCTTGCAAGGCAGATGATTCCAAAAGAAGGAACGCGTGGCATTTCCCACTTTGCATTATTATATTCTGGAAATTTGGGGTGCTTTGGGTTTTGCTTTCACATTAATTATAAAGAAAAATTTCTTAGAGACACAGGATGGCTAAACGGATTGTGAAAAGAACAATGCCTCAGCTCATATCAAAGATATTCATTAACCCTCTACAAACATCAGGAATTGAACTTTGCAAGCTTAACTACTAACCAAAGATACTTAGGTCTACTATTTTTTATCTGTGAGTAAAGAAAGCTTTAAGACAGATAGTTTCTCTCTCTCGGAAACACCTCCCCCTTGTCCCACCACTTATTAACTACTTTCTAGCTACCTGACAGGAGCTGAGCAAATAGTGAAGATTTAATCTAATGAATAGAGTTTCTTCTCCGTCGTTAGCCTTTAACACTGTTTTCGTACTAAAAGAATTTTTATGTAAGTATTGTATTCTGTAACCTTTGCTGCTTTCTTATCCCATCAAATACTATGGGAAATAGCTTTTCTAGTTAAAGATGTACCCACTCAACTTTAGGACAAACAAGTCTGTAAAAATTCCTGTTCTGTATACCTTGTTGTAAGAGAGAGTATCAGAAATGGTGACTGACTTGAATTAAACAGATACGTTTCCAACACTGCCTTGGGTGTGAGCGTATTCTCGTGACCTCATCCGGATCCCCACCTAACGAGGGACCCCTGACCCTGCTGCCTCGAGGGCTGGCTCCCTCCCAACAATATCTCCATAAAATACACCTTTTACAAGTGCTTTATAAATAAACAGTGAGTTAACATTGGTAGAAAAAGGCTATGTTTACTGAATGCCACCTGGTCAGGTATTTCTTGCAAGAACGGGAGTAGATCTGTCCTTCTAATCCTGTCATGATGTGTGTTTTAAAAGAAATATAGATGATCTAGCTCAAGGAAACCCCCACCCACATGGGCCAATTTCTTTCTTTCTTTCTTTTTTGGTACTGAGGGATGAACCCAGAGGCATTCTACCTCTGAGCTATACCCCCAGTCCTTTTTTTTTTTTTTTTTTTTTTTAATTCATTATTTTGAAATAGGTTCTCACTAAGTTGCTAAGGCTGACTTCAAACCAAACCTGTGATCTTCCTGTCTGGGCCTCCTATATACTGGGATTACAAGTGTGCACCACCATGGCCAGCTGGGCCAATTCCTTTTAATAAATCTCAGTAAATACATACATACACACACACACACACACACACACACACACACACACACACACACTATATATTGCCTACTAGTTCTGTATCCTGAAGAACCCAGACTAATATAGGCCCCTACAACAAAAAATTATCCTGTCTAACATGTCAATACCAAGGTTGAGAAATTCAGATGGTATAAGGATATTGACATTTTCATAATAAGAGATATTATGTCATACTTAAGATTTTCCATTTTAAGTGCACAGTTCAGTGGCTTTAAGTATTTGCATATTGTCATATGACTATTACCACTATCCATCGTAGAACTTTTTCATCCTCCCCAACTGGCTCTCTATACTCATTAAACAATTAACTCCCCATTCCTTACTCCTCTCAGTCCTTGGCATCTACCACCTTACTTACTGTTTCTATGGATTTGACTACTCTAGGTGCTTCATAGAAGTGGATTCATACATTTATTGTTTTCTGACTGGCATATTTCACTGAGATAATATCTTCAAGTCTTATCCATGATATAGCATGTGCCAGAATTTCCTTCCTTTTTCAGGCTGGATGATATTCCATTGTTTATCTATTCATCTGTCATGGACATTTGGGGTGCTTCTACCTACTGACTATTATGAATAATGCTGGTATGAAGAAGGTGTGCAGACATCTCTTCCAAGATCTTGCTTTTGATTCTTTGAGATATCAACGCAGGAATGGAATTACTGGCTCCTACGGCAATTCTGTTTTCAATTTCTTGAGGAAGCACCATTCTATTTTCCACAACAGCTACACATCTTACAGTAACAGAAGTTTTCTTTTGTCTACCTATCTCTGATCTATTTGCCTCCCTGTACCTTGGCCCTTTTGTGAAGCAGGTAGTGATTTAAAACTTAGAAATTTGGCGCACCCTAAAGAAACTCTAGGAAACAATATTTTAATATAAATAGTAATCCTCTACCTTCCCTCGAGGTACAATTTCTATAATGCATCTTAACCAGGGTGGAGGAGTGTGGAGAGGCATGGAGAACGTGGGAAGAAACACACCTGCCTGCCCAGCAGATGACCCTTCTACAAACCAATCGTGAAAGCCACCCCTGACTCGCATCTATGAAACCTGATCGGAGTAATCCCATATTATCTATGTGGCACCTGTTTGTATTCTTTGAGAAAGAAGATCTTTCTGCTTTTGAGAGTTCTTCTTTACATGCACCACATGGGAAAAGTCTCTGGTTTCACCGGGTAAGTATGGCCATCGAGGAGACTTCCCATTCACATTCAATCATTTCTATGAGCCAATATTGGAGAAATAAAGCTTTGCAAACCTATACATAGGACAAAAGTAGGTCCAATATGTTCCAGAAAGGTTTTAATTCCAGTAAATTTGTAATTTTACCCCTATAAAGACCCTTAGGCTTATACTGATTCTACTTTTGTGTGTATGTGTATGTGTATATGTGTGTGTGTATGTGTGTGTGCGTGCATGTGTGTGCATGCGTGTGGTACAAGGGATTGAACTCAGGGGCATTCTACCTCCAGGTTATACCCCTAGTCCTATTTTTTATTCTTTATTTTGCAACAGGGGCTCACTAAGTTGCGCAGGGCCTCACTAAGTAGCTGAGGCTGGCCATGAACCCAGATCCTCCGGTCTTAGCCTCCCAACTACTGGGATTACAAGCATGCACCACCACACCTAGCAGGCTTATACTGATTTCTGATTATAAAGTAACTTTCCCAACCTGCATGGAACCATTGGAAAGGGCACAAGGTAATGTCTCATATATCTTGAGGTCCTTAAAGCAGAGGTTCTCAAAATGTGCCTTCAGGACTAGCAGCATCAATACCACCTGATAATTTATTAGAAATACAAGTTACTGAGTTCAGAATCAGATATTCTGGGGGGGGGGGCAGCAATCTACATTCAGCACAGCCCTCCCGGTACTTCAGTGTTCAGTAAAGTGGCACAGGGGACAATTACCTGGATTTTACAAAGCTCTTCTGCACTCATGGTATTTAAACATTACAACAACCTTAGGAGTCCCTTTTTATAAATAGGGAAACTGAGGCCCAGAGCAGTCACCTGACTTTATTTTTATCTTTTTGTGGTACTAGAGATTGAACCCAGGGGCATCCTATCTCTGAGCTACACCTCAAGCCCTTTTATATTTCTTGTTTTAAAACAGGGTCTCACCAGGTTGCTGAGAGTCTTGCTACATTGCTGAGGTTGCCCTTGAACCTGCCATCCTCCTGTATCAGCCTCCCAAGTACTGAGATGACAATCATGCCCCACCATGTCCAGCTATCACTGACTTTCAAGTGATAAAGTTAAAGCAAACAGAGAGTTAGAACAAGAAACTCATTTCGGTATCGTGTACTATGTAGGACTAGAGAAATACTGAATCACACAGCCAAAGCAGCCTCAGTGTGCAGATGAGGCAACTAGAATCTAGAGAAGGTTAAGTGATCTGAGCAAGATCATACAGCATCATAATGAAAAGTCTTTCTCCTGTGGGAATTCAATCCTTATTCGCTATCAAACCAGTACATCCAAGCAGGCAGCTATTTCTACCAGTTAAATATCTCCTTGTGATGAGTCAAATACTTAGTTTGGAACCCACAAGGTTATTTCACACAAAAAAAAAACATGGCACAGGTAACTAATGAGACTGATTTCACCATTAAACGAAAAGTCACTTTTGATAGAATAATAGGGTAAGACGGTAAGGACTTGGGTGAGAGAGGATAAAAGAATGGACAGTAGACTTTCATCTAACCAGAGAAAGAAATGAATGATGGAAAGAAAGTGAAAGAATCAAGGAATTTAATGAGGTTCAAAACTGTGTAGTGATGGAAGGAAGGAGGGAGGGAGGGAGGGAGGGAGGGAGTGAGGGAGAGAGGGAGGAAGGAAGGAAGGAAGGAAGGAAGGAGGAAGGAAGGAAGGACATTTTAGCAGTTGTGGATGTTCACAAGGCCCAAATGTGGCCATGAGAGGAAATAGTCAAAGTAGAGCTGAAACAGGGCTTGCCAGTGTGATGGAGATAAACGAAATGGAGGCAAGGATTGTCCATGTGAGGTATCTGACAGGACTTACAGTAGGGAACAGGATGGCAGAAATGAGAAGCCCATGAGCCTGGCGTCCAATTCTTCTCTACATGGGACAACTGAGAAGCCAGAAGATGATAGCATTCATGAAGGGTCAGAACTGACAGTCCCAGACCACAGAAGGACCAGGAGTTGTGAGTGAAGAAGGAAGCCCAGTGACCTACAGGAAGCAATGAGAAGGGGTAAGAACTTCAATGCTACTCTCCTAACAGTGCAGGGAAATGAGAAGCCTCTGACCAATTGCCTACAGGGAACAGTTCCTCAGGGGAGAGCCATTGAGGAGGCTGAGGATGTCAAAGTGTCCCTACTCTGGAGGGAGAGTTTTTTGAGAACATGGAACAAGCAAGTGATGGAAAAGAGGAAGAGATCAAACCAAGGGAGAAAAGGCACACAATGCAGCTCCAATACAACCTTTTCTGGAAGGTCTATTGGTAGCCTACTTTCTCTAGGGTTAGGGTTAAGATTAGTGTTAAATGATCTTCTAATAAGTTGATAACTTCTTGTTCAACTTATTCAACTGATAATTTAGGTCCAAACAGCTACACAATGAGGTTACCTACCCTGCCACAACATTTCATTTTCTTTTGTTTTACAATTTTAGGGACTTCACACTTCCTTTTTGGTGTTCTGATATCTACCACTTATGATATAACCATCTTCAAGAGGTGTCTGAGAAGAAAGAGGTGGGTTAAGTGTTATCAGTATGCTGCCAAGAAAGAAACACAGAAGCTAAGTCGCTGACAGCTTGAAAAGACTCTCAAAAGAATGTTTCTCAGGGAGCAAGACAATATTCCACGCTCTTCCCTCTACATATTGAGGCCATGCTGGTTCTAGTATAGGAAAATGCTGGTTCTAGTATAGGAAAATGAAGGTGAAAGCTACAGAGAGAAACTATTTATTCTCACTAATTTATTCCTAAAAATTCAACTCTCTGCTACTTGAAAACCTAGTAAAACAACAAAGCTAACTGGGAAAGAAACAAAGTTACTGGACTTATTTAGGTATGAGATGCTCCTCACAGCAAAACAGAAAGAGAATTAGCCCTCATCATTCCCAGCAGGGCGTGTTCATGCGCCCTTGTAATCCCAGTACTTGGGAGGAGGCTGAGACAGGAGGATGGGAGGTTAGTGGCCAGTCTCAGCTGCTTAGTGAGGCCCTCTACAACTTAGTGCAACCCTGTTTCAAAATAAAAAATAAAAAATAGGGCTGGGGGGGGGGGGTCTGGCTAAAAGGTAGAATACCCCTGGGTTCAATCCCCAGTTCCAAAACAAAACAAAACAAAAAACTATTTTCTATGTCCCATAGCACTCCGAGCATGCTCCATTCACTTAATTCTCACAACCAGTCTGAAAAATAGATATTATTAACTCTCACTAGAGAATTAAATGAGGCTTTAAAAGGTTACAAAACTTGCCCAAGAAGACACTAGCCATAGCACTTTGTCCCCTGTACTTCGATGCCTGGAAAGATAAAGGGGAAGGCCTAGTCTTAGTGAAGGAAATCTTGGCTGACCCCTTGTCCCCAACCCCACCTTCTGCCCCACTGTCTGAGAATAGAGCAGAGCAGAGTGGACCCAGAGAGCTGAACTTTGTGCCCCTTTCCCAGCCACACCCATTACTACACATTCATTCAGTGTGGACACAAGGGAGATATTCCAAGTTCATTCTTAGGACTGAATGACAGGCAGAAAGTCTGCACTAGTGGGCAGGTGGTCTCTGAGCCTCACTTGTCCTACCTAAATAGTCTGTACATAAAAGTAGCTTGAGCCAAGCATGGTGGCCCATGCCTATAATCCTAGTACTTGGGAAGTTGAAACAGAAAGATTGCGGGTTCAAGGATACCCTCAGCAACTTAGTGAGAACCTGTTTCCAAACAAACAAAAAAAAAAAACAAAAAGGGCTGGGGGTATATATCAGAGGTAGAATGCCCGTAGGTTCAATACCCAGCACCACAAGATCACCCTGTCTTCCGTTTGTTTCTTTGCAACTTTAATAAGTTATGAGGGATTTTATTAAAACTAAAATAAGGAAGGGCTGAGGCAGCTTACAAATATACAGAGTAAAAAACACCCTATAAAACTTTAGTATTGAACTCACAAATAGATGCTACAATATTACATATGTATTATACACATACATACACACATGCATGTTATTTTGTTTTAAGAGAATTACAAAACAGCTAGAACATAAAAATCGCCCTTTCATGATAAATTCCAGGGCATATTCATAACAAGAGTCAGACAGATTTTGTTTTCTACCACATAGTTCTATAAAAATAAACTGTCATCACAACATCCTTGTGGTAGTTAAAGGCCATATTTGCCTGCAGTTAAATCCAACAGCAGCTGCTCTATGGAAAAAAGAGGGCCCAATAATTGGCTTCTTTCACCTCTGTTAATCACGAACAAAAGTGTCATTCAGTTTCAAAATGGACAAAATGCTCCAATGGATGGTCAGCTAGCTGAGCCAATGGGGTGGAATAACAATAACCCTGTAGCATTTTCCTTTTTCCTTTTGTTTGGTCTTTCAAAGCCCTTAATTAAGACCTGCACAAAGCACCCCTACAGGCTTTTTTCAATGAGGCATTACACGCCAGTTTTCTTGTATTTAAAGAAAAAAAATAGCAGGGATTTTCTGAAACACATTAAACAGAATACACAATTTCCATTTATTTGCAACTGAAATACTGTTAAAATTTTAAAGCTTAAATATTATCATCAGTAACAAAGCAAGTTCTTTCCATTTCAGGCTTGGGGAGTGGAGGGTGAATGGAGGGTTGGTGGGGAGGAGGTGGGAAAGCAGGAGCAGGGCAAGGGAGGAAGTGCCAACTCAGAAGTGTTGCTAAACCATTTCTCCAGGAATAAAACCAAGAGCAGCAGTAATTTAGAAAGACCTAGCTTGGTCTTCTCAACCTTTCAAGAGCTTAACACATACACAGTGAAAGAAACAGCAAAACACATGAGATATTCTTAAAGCAAACAACCAGACAGCTGAAACAAAGGGCAATCCGAGTTGGAATTGAATCGGCTCCTTAGAAACTCCTTAAAAATCTCATAGGGAAAGATAAAGCATTTTTTACAATTAAACAATCTCTGTAAGAACTTTGTCTAGTTCTATAATTAATTTCTTTTTCTATTCTGGACTGAACAAAGCTTTGTATAATTATGGTGGATAAGAATCAGAATGTCTAAGCTTTAAAAATATCCATAGCCTAATTAACTTTTCATTATTCAATTTTCTTTTTGCACAACTTAAAAAAGGCTGTTGTGTTCATTTTTAAATGCTCTGAAATATAATCTTTCCGGGTTTCAGACTGTTCTGAAAATACCTCTCCTGCCTATAATTTGTTCTTCCCTCCCCCTCTCACAAATATCCTGAGTGACAGCTTAATGTGACAGCTTTCTTGCCACAATTCACCAAAGGGGAGTGGCAGGTAGGGTTCTCAGAGAACAAATACCTAACAAAGCCATCATTCTGGGCAGTTACTTTCAATCTGTCAATCCAATCCATCAAGTGGAATGTGCTCCACCATTCTCTTGTAAATGTGCTTATTTGAAACAAGGCAGAAGTGGGCAGCTGCCCTGCAGAAGACTAAATGACCCAGCTCAAATGTCACCTGGCTGTGAAGCCTTCCCACTCCCCCAGCAGAGTAAGCTGCCTCCCTCAGGCTCCCACAGCCCTTTGTTCATGACTCTGGCATGGTACTCTCAGACTACATTCTGTTTGTGCTGATGTGATCTTCTCCACCAAGCTGGATCACCTATGGACACTTGTGACATTGCCAGCGTGGCAGAGGGGAGGGCACCAGGTTCAGGAGTCAGGTGACTTGGATTCAAACCCTGGCTAGGCATTATAAACCCTAAACTTGGAATTACATTTCTGATATACTTGAGGAATGTGTATTTAAACATTTTGTGCCTCGCTTTTCTCAGCTTAGGGTGGGGATAAAGAACACCTCTCTCGTGCAGTTATTGTGATTATCAAGTAATCTAACACATGGAAAGTGCTTCACACAATGCCTGGGGCACAAGAAGAGCCAGGTAAGTATTCTAACAGGAAGCGCAGTCCTTAACTTCCCTCCTGTGCGCTTAAATACTAAGTAACACACTAGGAGGAAGTAGGACCGGAACATACTCAGTGTCCATGATATAAACTTTTGCTAATAAGCAAGTTTACTCATTTGTAAAATGTCGCCAATGTGTCGTTTCCAAAGGGAATTTTTCCCATGTCCTTCAATTTATTCAGCATATGAGAGTACATAAGTGACATGCAAGGAGCAAAGAAAAGCAAAGGAAGAGCAAAAAGATGCCCAGTGAGACCCGGTTGCCAACCTCAGAGAACTTGCAGACCATGCTGAGCTTGAGGACCCAGCCATAAGGTGTCTTTTGATGGCTGATGTTATGCTCTCACAATAGACCTGACTAATGTGCATTTTCTCAAAAGGGTATTAAATCTTCAAATATTTAAAAATTGTAAGTATAACCAAAGTGTTTCATTTCAGCAAAGAGAAAGCAATAGGGATTAAGGATGTTACTTTATTTTTTTGCTGTCCTGAAGATTGAACCTAGGGCCTCCCCCAAGCTGGGCAAGAGCTCTACCACTGAGCTATATCTCCAGTCCTAAGATGTTATATTTAATATACTTCAGTGAACCTTATAATTCTCACTAGTGTTCCACATTAATATAGCAACATATGTGTGTTCCAGATCTATTTCCTGTGGTGCTATGGTTATAGTTATTGCTCTCTGTAGCACTGTAAGAGTCAAAACTACTAACATGTGAAATTAAAGAATGTAGGTCATGAACGAATGCATAGCAAATTCATGTTGTTTTCATAATGCCTTTTTCAAAAGACTTTACCATTAAATACAGGAATACTTGATTAAATATAGTAATTTCTAGTAAGCCCTAATTGAATTAAATCATTACTAAGTTAAACCCATTAAACATAAACCATCCCTAATTTTAGTTGTTTTTTGACTAAAAAGAACAATCTTGGAAAAAATTATTTTGCCACACATTTGTTCATTGTCCAAATTATTTTGTCATAAACCTGAATTTCATGAGAATCTGAATTATGCATTAAAGTTGCAAATATAATATTTGCATTTGAAAATGTCAGGCAGATTTGCTGCCTCTCATTCTCTTTCAAGGGGAAAAACAGACAAATAGAAATGAGCTCCTTCAATGAACCATGACAGCAAGCCCCAGAGGGCAGGGGTACGGCCTTTTACCTCCACTCTCCTGGGGTTAGACACTAACACACTCTTCTTCACTCATGCATTGACATTACAAATTCAAATAAAACTAAATGAAAATAGACATGGTAAATTTTTACTTCTCTTCCTAATTTTTTCCCATGGAAGTATGCAAATGGGGTAGGGAGAACCTTGCCTAGTTGATAATGCCTAAATCGTGACTTAACTAAGTTATAATAACAAGTCAAACTCTGGTCTTATTACCTTCATCCAAGACAAGGTGGCGTCCATCATCTGAATGCTGCCCAGATAGTAATTGGCTAGCTGTAAAATAATCAGTGCTTACTTACATATAATGAATCTTCAAGACATCCCTGAGTTTCAAAAGGATAATACTTAGACTTAGTATAGTACCAGAATAATTAAAACTTAACAGAAATTAATTTCAATCACTGGGTGAAATGTTGAAAAGTGTATCACTTATGAGGAAAAGTCTTACTACGTGAGACACTACTTCAGAAATCAACTAGGCTGAATACTTGAAACCTTCTTAAAAAATACTTCAGGAAATGTAGAGTAGTCCCCTTTTATCCTCATTTTCCACTTTCCATGGTTTCAGTTATTGGTGGTCAACCATGGTCTAAAAATATGAAATGAAAAATTCTAGAATGAAACAATTCTTAAATTTAAACTGCACACCATTCTGAGTAGGGTGATGAAATGTCATGTCATCCTGTTCCACCTTACCCAGGATGTAAATTATTTCCCTTTGTCTAGAGGGCCCAGGCCACTGCTAACCACTTACCTAGTTATCTCATTTATGAGATCCACTGTCCTGGTATCACCATGCTTGTGTTCAAAGAACCTTAATTTTACTTAATAATAGACCAACAAAAAGCCATAAAGTGCTTCCTTTGAATGAAAAGTTGAATGTTCCTGACTTAGCAAGGAAAGGAAAAAGGAATGATATACCAAGGGTGATAAGGTCTATGGTAAGAATGAATCTTCTATCTATGTAAAGAAGGAAAAAGAAATTCCCATGAGTTTTGCTGTCCACTTTAAACCTCAAAAGTTAAGGCCACCTTGGGTAATAAGAAGGAAAACACATTAAATTTGTGTATGTAAATATAAAAAAAAAAAAACATAGCATATAGGTAGGGTTCATTACTGTCTGCACTGTCAGGCATCCTCTGGGGGACTTAGAACTTAGTCCTCCTTCCCCCCCAACCCACCCTGTGATTACTGTATCACAAGAGGGCTTTGATTATTTCTGTGGTTCTTCCTGATCAATCCTTAATGGACTGGAACTGCCTTATTACCTACATCTCTTCAATAAATGTTGCTGACATTTCTTAGGTTAGCAAACCAAGCTGGTTTCCCAAAAAACTGATGATTTAAGGTAATAATGTCTTGTACAGAAGGAAATCAAAAGATGGACTCTGGCTACAGAAAATATCTCACTCAAAAGCACCTTCAAGTAAGTCTGATAAATCCGATATTCTGCTGACAATACAGCTGCACCCCAACCAACATATGGGCCTACAAGTATTCTTATTTCAGAATATCCAATTACCTTATCATGCCATTGTTACTCCAGACCTCCTCTAAAAGAAATAAAGCCATTAATATTGTTTAAGGAAATGAGAAAGGACAGAATTTTGAAAATGGGTAACAGGGGCCTTAGAACTAAAGCTCTAAAATTCTGTTGCCATAAAAATTAAAAAGTAATATTCAACAAGCCTTATAAATTGTCTGCAGAGACATGGGCATGTAACTCTACTTGAAGCAAAGCCCTGAATCGAATTAATACTTCCTGGCAAAGTACTTTCCCCCTGGCAGAAAATACACACTTTCAATTCCACAAACTTCCACTTGGAAAATGAAACAGAATTTCCCATAATGTTGCCATTAAAAAAAAAAATCCTTTCAGAAAATTTTGCTCCCATCTCCATTCCTTGCTCTCGAGCTTTAAATGCAAGAACAACTATATTTTAAAACAAAACAAAAATATCTCTTTGCCAACCCTGCATACAAACCTCTCAATTTCAACCAACAAGTCTAACCCTCTCTTTTACAGAACAATGTCCAATGGCATAACATGTAATGATCTAGCCTATACTATATAGCTAGGATTACATCTGATTGTCCTACAAAAACTTTTATAAATACTAAAGCTTGTACTATTTCAAACTAAAGTACTTTTTAAGACTTAAAACTAAAGTTTTCAGAGTCTATTCTTATTTCTGAAGTTGGCATAATTTTTCACTTAAAATAAGGAAATGTTAAATTTTAAAACCAAGACCACCAGAAAACTGCTCAGTACTATTTAGTCATGAATGGCAACTTCAGACAAATGCTTCACACTACTCTTCTAACGAAGAACACCCACCAGTCATCATTTAAGAACAGAGGCCCAAGTCACTGTGTCAAGGGTATAAATTATGGTTCAAAGACAGCTCCGGGCACTAACTGAGCTTGGAATTGCTTACTGAACAACCATGTTGTTCCAAACAAACTAAATGTTTAAGAGGCTAAAGGGCAGTGGAGGCAATTATTGGAAGGAAATTTCTCACTAGGCCAGAAAGGAATAATTAAGTCTTTGCATGCTAAATCACATCGCTGGGGTTAACAATGAAGTAATCAAGTGTAAATAGTGACAAAGCCCATCTATAGGACTCATGAAAGGAAATTAAGGTTGTGGGTAATCTAGGCTATTGTTGCTTAAATACCACAAAAATTAGTCCCTAAAACTTCATTCATTCATCCTCTCTTTATACAAATGTGTGTGCTTTTCGTGGGAGGCAAGAAATTGGTTAATCTAGCAATTAAGGCAAATATACTGAATCGTCAGAAGTAAAACACCACTCAGCTACTAATTCACAGGCAGAGATCCAACATCATTCCCCATACTACTTAGACTACTGAGCGCTCAGTAATGAAATACCTCCATGATAGGAGGTGCACGTGTCCCATTCAAAAATATGACTAAAACCGCTTAAATTATACACCTAATGTGTACTTCAGATACCGTACTTTCTCTGCTTCACAGCATGTCATACACAGCTTGGAGTGTTGACAGGAAGTGCCAACAATTACTCAATAATGAATTAAAACCAGTTATGCTCTCAGGGAGCAAAATATTGTTGACTCTAAAGTTAAAAGGTCCACACTGAGACTTTGGTTCTGTAACTACAGGTGGGTTGTCTCATCTCAGAGACTCAATTTTCTCACCTTATTTAAGGGTTGTAAAGCCAAGACGAAAACTTCTCAAGACTCTAAACCAATCTGGTATCTTTATCATTTTTGTTGTTGTTGTTTGAAATAGTTCAAGATTCACGAGAAGTTGCAAAAATAGGACAGTGAGTTCTTGTCCACCCTTCACCTAGCTTTTCCCAATGACAACTTCTTACATAACCATACTACAGTAGCTAAATCGAGGTTTACTTTGATACTACATACCTGCTTAACTAGAGACCCTGCCTAGATTTCATTATTTTTTATGTGCCCTTATTTTGTTTTTAAATCACATGTATGGATTCTAATACTGATAAGGAACTGCTTGCTCCATCACCCCAAAGAAATTCCCTCTGTTACTCCTTTATAGTCACACTGTCTCTCATCTCTAACCCTAACCACCACTGATCTGTTCTCCATCATTATAATTTTGTCACTTCTAGAATGTTATACCCAGAATCATACAACATATAACCTTGAGATTGGCCTTTACACTTGGCAAAAAAAAAAAAAAAAAAAAAAAACATGAGATCTAGCCATGTGGCCACCATGTGTCAATTGTTCCTTTACTATTGTCTAGTACTACAATGCATTGATATACCAGTTCACTCTACCATATTGGTTTTTATTCTTTTTACATGTCAACTAAGTTATAATTATGGGATGGGAATTTTTTAAATCTTATTTGCCATGGATTCATATTTCATATTTCTATAGGTATTGACTGGTTATCTTCATATCTTTATTCATTCAAGCCCTCCTTAACTGCCCTAAATAGCAACCTCCTTCATCCTGCTGTACTATTAGTGACAGAAGCTCATCCTGCCTGGCCTTATACATTTATTTTGTTTATATATTTATTTATTTATTGTCTACTACCACCTCTATCCCATGGAAGACTGGAAAAAACAGGAGAAAACACAGGAAATCTTACCATCTGACAGGTAACAAGCCACAAGCAATACAAATCAAAAAGTCTTATAAAATGTTAAGGATTTACATGGTTAAAGAGAGGACCTTCTTTTCTGATAATGTAAAAAGAGGACCTTCTGCTTTTTATTCTTAATCTACTCTGGAGGGCTACAAATCATTTTAGTGAAATCATACCACTAAATGTAAGAGGATTTCTCCCCTATTAAATGGGAAATTTGTCAGATGGTAAGATTTCCTGTTTTCCCAGTATTCCACAGGCCCAGTACTTTGCTCTACTTGCATGCAACAATTAATGTGTGGAGGTGAATAAAATGTTTTTTTACAGAAGCACAAAGAGAAGAGAAGCAAGACCTAAAAATTTGATGTTATGGTTTATATAACTAAAAGACAGCAAATAAATAATTATCATGTCCATAATTATATAAGTGTAAACATAGGCCCTTGGAGGACATGAACTCTTTGTTTTCTCCATGGAAAAACCTGGCCTCTTTGATGTGTGGCCCATAACACATTGAGTTCTAGGGCCACTGCAGTAAATGATCTTCTAGATCCCTTCCAAATCTATAGTCTAAGGAACTGAGAACAAGTAAGCAGAGGGGGCAGAACATGTTTAATCTCTTCAGAACTAGTTCCTCATCCATAAAATGAGCACTTCCTAATAACTAAGACATGTAAACTAGACAAACACCAACATCTAGGAAGAAAACTGAAGAATACCATGGTACAACTCACTCAACCAAATAACCTTCATCTAAGAAAACCAAGACTCAACAACCTAACTGCAAAATCTTACCTCTTACATGTGGTAATTAGCCCTCATTCCCCAGGGTGTCTCTGTCTCTAAAATGGGGACAATAGCCAGGCATGGTGGCACATGCCTATAATCCCAGTACTTGGAAGGTTGAGACAGGAGGATCACAGCCTCAGCAAGTAGCAAGACTATCAGAAATCTGATAGCAAGATCTTGTTTCAAAACAACAACAAAAAAAAAAATGAAAAAGGGCTGGGGGTATAGCTCAGAGGTAGAATGCCCCTGGGTTCAGTCCCCAGTACCATAAAATATAAAATAGGGATAATAACATCATGTGATTTACAGGCTGTTGGGAGGATTAAATAGATGCTATAGGTAAAACACGTTACATAGTGCAGGTTACTCAATAACATTATTATTATCATTATTATTATTAGCATCTAACTTAATATGATGACGGTGATGATTTATCTGAAATGGCAAGATGGACCATGAAGCTCTTCATGACTAAAGATGTAACATAAGTGAAATGAAAAAGTGAAATGCTTTCAAGGGAAGAAAACCTTTAAAACCTGCAAGCAAATGACTGCCCAGGATGAGGCTGGCCATCACCAGTACACTGAACGGTGGCCACAGATTCAATCATGAATAGCCCTACTGCTGAGGGAAAAAACACACAGATCCAAACAGGAACTCATGAAGTCTGTAAAATATTAACAGCTTAATAAACATCAGCTCACACTATCAACAAACACAGTGTTCAAGTCAACTAAAGAGGACCAACTAAATTAATACCAAGTTGACTAAATGAAATGCCTCCGGGGGAAAAAAAGGCTCATGGGTGATTCACTTTTATGCTGACTTCCCTATAAAAACATCTTCAACAGGAGAGGCAGGAAATTCCAGTGAGTGAAAAGGGGCAGCTATATGGAAACCATCACACTGCACACCACTTGCCTTCTTAATCTTCTTCACGGTTTTGGTTTAAAGAAGCACATTTAGAAATTTGCTCCTGAAGAAACAGAAAAGCAAGTCCACAAATAGATCTGATTTTCAAATACCACACAGGTGAATTCCATGCAAGAAAGAAAAAGCACATGACTGATACTTACTTTCCTGCCACAGAAAAACACTTCATTATTAAGAGAGGTGAAGACTTTTAAATGAAAATGAGCAAAAAGCAGGATTTGCAAGCAAAAAAAGAAAAAAAGGCAGGGAGACTGAAGGATACTTTAAAAAAATACTATGGATAAAAAATAACTTCATTTTACACAGAGTGCATAGATTTTTAAATATCAGTTACTATTAATGCAACTCATAGTCTCCCACAGAATGTACATATGTAGATGGGTTTCTGTTTTGGGACACGCTTTATTTTCTGTTCCGATTTTTTTCCTTTCCTACATACAGCTTCTCACTATTTTGTTTATTTTACCTTTTCCTTTTCTAATGAACTGTCAAATATCCAAGCAAACTACAGGGATGGACAAACTTAAATACAAAACACCTGAGCTTCAAGACAAACTCACCAGCTAACTGTGTGGGGTGTGTAAGCAAGTTATCTAATCCTTTTAAAGCTCAGTTTACTCAGCTGTAAATGGGAGCAAATCATAAACCAAGGAGGTTTTTTTGCGGAAATTACTGTTAACACGTATAACATGCCTAATACACGCGTAGACCCAGAAATTCCTCACCAAATTTCCATTTTGTGAACCAGACTTTCCAAACATGATACATTACTAACTTAAAGGCTTCTTTTTTTTTTTTTTCTTTTATTGTAAGCAAAATGTTTCACATTGGGATCATTTCTACAGGAATCTTTAAGGGTATCAGAATAACTGCTGAGAATCAAAAGAGAGCTAAAGAATTCTACTTCTTTGAAAGTACAGACTATTTAACAAAATCTGTTTTTAACAGGAAGTGCTGACACTACCTACTATGCTAACAACATATCGAAGCTGTAAGTAATCGGTGATAACAAACCTCACTACAGTTCTAAGACATTAAAATAAAAACCAACATTTTCTTATAAACATATACTTACCATATGATCCAGGATCTAGGAATTTATGCAAGTGAAATAAAAACCTACACTCATATAAAAACTTCCATGTGGCTTGATTTGTAATTGTCCAACACGAGAAACAAAGCAAAAATTCATCAATGGGTTCACAAATTGTAGTATATCCATACTGTGAAATACTCCTCAGCCATGAAAGTGAGTATTGTGCATTGACAGATGCCAAGGACATGGTGGACTCTCAAGTGAGGTATGATGACACAAGAGACTACATTCTGCTTCATTAGATTTACATCTTTCTTTCTTTTTTTTTTTTTTTTTTTTTTTGTGGTACTGGGGATTGAACTCAGGGGCATTCTACCTCTGAGCTATACCCCCAGCCCTATTTTGTATTCTTTATTTTGAAACCGAGTCTCACTAAGTTGTGGAGTGCCTCACTAGATAGCTGAGGCTGGCCTTGAACCCGGATCCTCTGGTCTCAGCTTCCCAAATGCTGGGATTACAGTGCGCCACCGCGCCCGGCTTGATTTACATCTTTCTGCCCAAGACAAAACTACATAAATTAAAGAGACAAGAGGTAGAAAACAAAGGTTCAGCAAAAACCAGGTGTGGTAGTGCACACCCGTAATCCCAGCACGTAATCCCAGCACTTCGGAGGCTGAGACAGGAGGATCATAGGTTTAAGGCCAGTTTCAGCAACTTAGAGAGACCCTCAGCAATTTAGCAAGATCCTGTTTCAAAATAAAAAATAAAATAGAGCTGAGGAGGTCTATCTTGGAGTACAATGCCCCTGGGTTCAATCCCCAGTATCTCAGAAACAAAGAAAATGGTTCAGCAGTTGCAGAGAACTGAGGGTGGGGAGAGGGGTTAACCACAAAAAGACACATGGAAATTTTGGGGTGTGATGAAAATCTTAACAATGGTAATGATCATGATTTCAAAACTCACAGAACTGTACATTAAAAAGGGTGACTTTTAAGAGAGGGAGGTTTGAGGAATTTTCCCTATGAATTCACAGTTATGAAAATCAAAGTAAGGTAGATGGGCATTCCAAGATTAAACCATTCATTTTAGGATAAAAATATGAAGTCACTGGAAAAAGGGGTCAACCTCAAGTAGATTAATTTGTGAAGAACCCTATAACAGGAACTATTTAAAATTTAGCATTCTAAGAGTCAACAAATCTAAAATAAAATTATCATCAAAAACTACAAAAGGGTTCACTCTTATATAAAAAAATGTGAAAAGCACTAATTTCTATGAGCAAATCATTACATAGTATGTTCAGTAATGATACAAAGAACATTAGAAATACCTCTTTAAGCCAGGTATGGTGATGTACACCTGTAATCCCAGTACTTGGGGGGCTGACATAGGAGGATTACAGGCTCAAAGATAGCCTCAGCAATGTAGCAAGACTCTCAGCAACCTAGCAAGACTGTGTTCAAAACAAAAATAAAAAGGGTTGAGGGTATACCTCAGAGGTAGAATGCCCCTGGTTTCAATCCCCAGTAACACACACACACGTATACACACACACACACACACACACACACACACACACACACATACACACATACACACACACACAAATACCTTTTAAGTGCAATGTATATATACATTTAAATAGTTAAATATTTGGTTCTATCTGTGGTTAAACAATCAACAGGAGATCACCTCCTTTAGATAATTCTTGTCAAGGCCAGCCCACATGTCTGGGAAACAAGGAAACTAGAAGTTTAGGCTGGGATAGCTAATATGTCGGAAAGGACCCTGATGAAATGGAGGCCATTCTTTCCTCTGCTAAAGCCATGAATCTTCTCATCTTTACCTATCATAGGGTTACTGAACACCACCTAAGCTAAGTGATGCCAAGAGCAAATTCTTTCAACACAGAACCCAAGAAAGACAGGAATGAACTTACCCCTGCTTTCCACATTCTTGGTCATCTCTCGCCCTACTTGCCAAGGATCCTCCCCACTGTAGATCCGGATGGCACAAAGCAAAGCCCTTGATGCCAGCAGAAGGCAGGTACTATGCAACAGAAACCTCTAAAGGTCAAGGCACCAATGCTTGGCTAACACAAGAATGATCAACTGATCTCTTTCTGTGGACTGACAAGAAGACAAACAAAGGCAGACAGACCTCAAGGCCTATTGTACTGGGAATCAAACATCTGTGTGTTTCCAATACACACCACATATCAAACCTGCAGGACATTCTCTCTCTCTCTCTCTCTCTCTCTCTCTCTCTCTCTCTCTCTCTCTCTCTCCTCTCATTAGTGAAATATACGATTAAGTAAGAAACCTCACCATGTAAGCAGACCACACAGCCACACAGACTTAATTCAAACTGATATTAGAAACTGACTTACCCAAAACACAGGATTTCCTTCCCACAAAAAGTAATGGGGCTTTGGAAAACATGGGTTGATTCCTAGCAGCAGAGCCTGTGGTTAGTGCACAGATCTGCCAACCTACCATGAAGTGGGAAGCCTTCTGCTGCATGCCCTCACAGCCCTGATTCTGTTTGTAAAGGCTAGGAATGAAATATTCCATATGTTTTCTTTGTCTGTGACATATGGCTATTGAAAGCAAGGCCACAGTAGTCCCCCTGCTGAGGGACTGGGTCAAGCTATTCATGTGTAACCAGGCAGATGTCAAAATGGTAATGGGAAAAACATCTCAAGCATTTTTTTTTTTTTAAGAAAGAGACCCAGGATAGAAAATACACAACTTGTAATTGAACCACTCAGCCAACCTAAATAGGTTGTGAGCACCGCTGCCCCTATCCCACTGCTTCTTCTGGCTTTCTACGTCATTTTCAAATTAGGTCTGAATCAAAACTCAGAAAAGTATTTAAAGTTTCCAAGAAAGATCTAACTATACTTAACAAGAATGTCAGGGGCTAAGGGTGTAGCTTAGGGGTGGAACGTGTGCTTAGCATATGCAAGGCCCTGGGTTCCATCCCCAGCACCAAAAACATGTCCAATGCCAGTAAAATATCACTTTCAAAGTACTTATAAGAAAAAGTTCTCTCATAATCTTATTATTTTTAGAATAAAGTGAAGTGAAGAAATAAGAAAACAACTATACTGTCAGTCCTCAGTAAATTCTATTTCTGCCCAACATGAAAAGATAGTAAGAGGTCTGGGAAATTACAGGGAATGTTCACTGGCCTAAGACTTTGAGAGAAGTTAGTGTTGCTTAATGAAAATCCTCAAAGTGTAGTCACTATCAGGAAGGTCACATACCCCTTTGTTCTGAGGAGTAACACTGTGTTCCCCTGCTGGGGCAGAACCCTGCTACTTGACCAGCTATCTCAGGAAAACAGCACCAAGTCACAGAGACAAAGGTAAATAGCCGGGCGTGGTGGCACACGCTTGTAATCCCAGCATTCGGGAGGCTGAGACCCGAGGATCTGGGTTCGCGGCCAGCCTCAGCTACCTAGTGAGGCACTCCACAACTTAGTGAGACTCGGTTTCAAAATAAAGAATAAAAAAAAAAAAAAAAAAAAAATAGGGCTGGGGGTATAGCTTGGAGGTAGAATGCCCCTGAGTTCAATCCCCAGTACCACACACACACAAAGGTAAAAAGATCTGATTTCCCCTGGGCTCTCTCCTCCAGTGAAACCATCTCTCCCTGCCATCAGGTTCTCTTGTTAGAAAGACAAGTAGCACCATCTGCAAGAAGGTATCTTTGTAGAACCACACATATTCCTATTTCTCCACCAGGATCTTTATGTATTTCTGCATGAAAAATCTGCCTGTTGAGTGGCCTTTTTCCATTGCCACAGTAGCTCACCTGTGACGTCGACAATGGACTTGGAACCTGATATACATCCAAACAACTTAAGAAAAATGGTTGAGAACTGTAAAGCCCAAAGCACATATACATAACACAC
>PVLC010021839.1:0-27466 GCA_004027655.1 Graphiurus murinus
TTGAATTCATATGATACTTACCCCAAGGAAAAATCCCAGAACCCGAAGTTATGATTTTTGTTCTCTTAAAATTACTTTTGCTCTCTCTTGATTTTTTTATCTTCCAAATTCTGAAAGAACATTGGCTGCTGCCTTTACTATGAACCAAATTGATTTCAGCTAGGCTCAGGTTAAATGTATTTAATTAAATAATTTTAAATGACTAGAGAAGATCAGAATGGCAATCATCAAATAGTCAAACAGTAAATTCTGGCATAGAGATGGGGAAATAGGAACTCTTCTACACTCTTGGTGGGATTACAAATTAGTGTAGCCAGTACAGAGACCAGTGTAAAGGGTCTTCAGAAAACTGGAAACGGATCTACCATATGATCTAGCTATAAAATTCCTGGGTATCTTTCCAAAGGGACTGAAATCAGATTACAGTAATACATGCATATCCATGTTCATAGCACCATAATTCACAATAGCCAAATTATGGAACCAACCTAGGTGGCCATCAGCAAATGAATAGAATACAAAATCATTGGATATACACATAATGGAGTTCTACTCAGCAATAAAGAATAACAAAATTATGTCATGTGCAGGAAAATGGAGGGACCTGGAGAATATTATGTTAAATGAGATTGGCCAATCACAGAAAGTGAAGGGTCATATGTTTTCTCTCATGTGCAGGAGTTAGGAGTAATTGAGATACGAGAGGGATTTCAGATAGTGGAGGAAAAACTCCAGTGGAGTAAGGGAGGTGGACTAGGGGAGGAGGGAGGGAGAATTAATGAAGAAAACACTTCCATTGACATTATGTCCATATGTCAGAATATCAATGTCAATCTCAATGTCCTGTATGGGGAAGGGGGGAAGTGGGGCGGAAGCTGGGAGAAAGCCCCTCCCAGCTGTGTACAAGTATGTCACTAGCACTGTGAACTACATTATGATGTGAGACTATAATGCACCAATAAAAGTTTTAAAATAAACAAATTTAAAATAAAATGCAACAAATAAATAAATGACTAGAAAATAATAGGACTGCATGTTTATTGATTAAAGCGTCTCAGCTTATAATGATAGACACACAAAGGAAATAACTTATAGGCATAACAGCATAATCAAAATTGCCTTAATGACCAAGTGAGGTAGGTAGAAGACATAAGGACAGGTAGAAAGAGAGGTGTGGGACAAAACAAGAGTGGCCGCAATTAAAAGTCCAGATTTAAAGTCCACTTTAAATGTGCCACTGAGGGTCCTCACTCAAAGGGAGGAAATTAATGAGATTAATTAATGAGATTAATGGGAGTAATGAGGAAAGAGACGAGTAGAATAATGGAAGGGGACCAGCGGAGGGAAGTGGAAAGGGAAACAGTTTAAGTAATGCCATGTCTGTACATGAAGGCATCACTACCAGTCTCACTAGCATGTACAGGGAGGGGTGTTGGGTAGCAGGTGAGATCCAGAGGGAAACACACCAAGTGCTGTGTACATGTATATCGGTATCACTTTTATGTACAATTAATGTATAATCACCTTGATGTTCAATCACTATGATATATAATTAAATGTGTCAATAAAAGTATAAAGTCCTCCTGTTAGAATCTCTGAAAATTACTCTCTAGGTCTGCCAAACTCTAAATCCAGCAACTTCATTTTCCTTCACAGAGAAAGAAAGCAATTTGCTTCATTCTCATGTGGAAACTATAGAATAGATTTATGCTAACAGATCTGATCTTAAAGATCAATCATTATCCAGCTCTTGTAGAATAACTTACAGATGGAAGCAACTATATGAAAAGCAGGTTATGCAGGTAGTCAGAGTTCAGCTTTTTTTTTTTTTTTTTTTTTTTTTGCGGTACTGGGGGTTAAACTCAGGGGCATTCTACCTTCGAGATATACCCCCAGCCCTATTTTTTATTCTTTATTTTGAAACCGAGTATCACTAAGTTGCGGAGTGCCTCACTAGGTAAGCCGAGGCTGGCCGCGCACCCGGATCCTCCGGTCTCAGCCTCCCGAATGCTGGGATTACAAGCGTGCGCCACCATGCCCGGCTCAGATTTCAGCATTTAATTGAAGCAAAACCACTCCTTCCAAACACCTCAGCACAAAAGGCCAAAATAATGGCCTCCATGTGAACCTTAAAATTGGAAAAGATAAAGGAGTTAACATATATGCAGACTCCAGATATTCTTTCTTAGGACTCCATGCCCATGCTACTATATGGCAAAAAAAGGGAAAACTTCCCAAATAGGGTGCTGAAAGTCTCTCCCTCCTAGAAGCAGACTGGCTGACTGTTCATGTAGCAATGATACATTCAAGGACATCAAAAGAATAGTTCCCCTGTAATGGAGGAAAATAAACTGGCCAGTGAAAGTGATAGACAAGCGGCACTTCAGGACATTTTAGAAATATTCTTAATACCTCTGGCCCCCAATTTAGAAGCAAATCTATCTTACTCAAACTTATCAAAGCCAATCACTGTGCTCAGCATGGAAAGGAGAGGCAGGGGAGGGAATGATAGGGCTCAATGAGTACTGTGTGCATGTATGCCTCTATCATACTGAACTTGAACAAGATGTATGATTACAATGCACCAATAAATTAAAAATAAAAAAGAAGTCCAAGATAGACCCATATAATAACTGCAAGAAAAAAAATTGAGGATCAATGGGCAAGCCAAAAAGGTTATAATTCAACAAAAAATGACTGGTGGGTAAATGAGGGGGAACTACAAAGTTTTATTATCACAAGCTTATCATTGGGAAATTATTAATGGAATCCATCACTTATGTCATTTGGAGAGAGATATATTAACTACTTTTGTTACTTGTGCCTTTGTGGAGAAAAGTCTCAAATCCACCATTTATTTATTTATTTCCTTTCTGTCTTTCTTTCTCTTTTCTTTCTTTCTTTTTTCTCTCTGTCTCTCCTTTCTTTCTTTCTTTCTTTTTTTTTTTTTTTTGTAATACTGGGGATGGGGATTGAATTCAGAAACATTCTACCTCATAGCTACACCTTCAGCCCTTTCTATTTTTTTGTTTTGAAACAGGGTCTTGTTGGTTGCTGAGAGTCCTACTAAGTTGCTAAGGCTGGTCTTGAACCCGTGATCCTCCTGTCTCAGCCTCCCAAGTATTGGGATTACAGGTGTTCTCCACTGTGCCTGGCTTTGAATCCAATATTTGAGAGATCACAAAAGGAGGCAGAGATCCCTCTGCCTCCTTAATAAACCTGAGTGTGGGCTGGGGAGTGGGGGTAGAGACCAAGCCATCACCTTTACTTAACCCGATACAATGATAAGGCACATTCCTTGGAGAAAACTGGCAATTGGAATTTACCTAGATGCTCGATGTCAAGGAAATAAATATCTTTTAATTGGTTGCTTAATGTAATATTTACCCCCAAAGTACAACCTAGAGATTATGTAGTACAAAGTTCTTCCATTTCCTGATAGTGTAACGTATACTTCAAAAGTACAACCTAGAAATTACATATTATTTAAGTCCTAGAAGAGGGACTCTCCCTCAGATCAGCTTCTTCTAAGATGTAAGAAATCTTTATCAAGTTCTTTTAAGTTTCCTTATAGTGGGAAAATGACAAGGACACACTTCATGGGTTCATGTGTCAAGGATAAAACATATTTCTCTTGTGTCTTCACAGTAACAGGAACCAAAGATTCTATCTCTTACTTCTGTGAGACTTTAAAGACTTAAAGATCCTTTTCTGAAAAAAAAAGAAAGAAAAAGAAAAAGAGGCTGATCATTAATAATTAAGCTAAGTCTTATAAGTCCTACTTTAGTATTAACATTAATACTTTTGTTTAAAGTTTATCTTCTCATTGTTTGCTCTTTAGGTACAATTTTTGTGTACTAGACAATAGCCCTATGTTTGGTTATTTTGGTTTATTTGTCTGTGGGTTTTATTTTGGGAACAATCCTCTTATGTTTAATTACTTATCCTACTAATACTCAATTGTATTTTAGGTAAATCACCATGTATAATATTCTAGGGTTACTATTATTTTTTGCATTAGGAATTCTTGTCCTCCTTATTTGGGGAGGAACTCTATGTATCTTAACCTATACCATGTATCTACCTTAACCTATACCATATAGAGGAGTTTGTTTTGGTCTCGATGTTTTTATTATTCTACTACTCACTCTAATATGTATGCCCCCAGGAACAAAAAGACAATGTGTATATACATAAGGCTAATATATATGCTGCTAATAATCTTTTCCATTCCCCCTTCCCAGGAAAAATAAAATTTATTCCTTGATTAGGCTCAATACTGTACTAAATATATTAACAAAGATTCTTATTGAATTTTTGTCTAGTACTTCAGAGCTATCGCTGTAGGAATCTCCATTACAATGAAATGACTGGATTAAAAACTTCAAATACTGATAAAAAGCAGTAGAAAGACCCTTCCATTTTATCAGTTGCCAAAGATTTAATGTATCTCATTGGCTTATTAATGCAACTGTACTAAAAGGCCGTGGAAAGTTTCTGTCTCCTAGAGATAGAAGCTCAAATGTGGAAGAATACAAAGCCCCAATTAAATAAGGCACTTATTAAGGGAAAACAATCAGAGATATTTAGAAGGTTACTTTCAGATATGGGATGATTACATCTGGCTTACTCCTACTACAGTAAAACTTAGTTAAAAGGCTCCTATCTGCTGGGAACAAAGAAACCATGTATTGAATCATTAGGGAAATTCAATTCAAAGTTTTGGTTGGATAACAATAGAAAATTATAACATCACCATACTTCTACAAGAAATGGATTGGATTGTAAAAGATTAGACCTGGAAATCAGGAATAAAATGGACTACCCCAAGCAGTACCCTGTGGCTTTGTGGTACTAATCTGTAGCCCTGGTTGCCGCCAGACTGGATGGGAAGATGTATAATAAGATATCTTTAGGTACAAGGATGATGGGTTAAGGCTCTAGATGAGCCAACTCATCTCCTTGTTTTACATCATAGGTGGATGTGTTGTTTTCCATTAGTTTGATCATCTGGCCTATTTTTTTTTTTTCCCACACATAGGACTAAAGGATATTGGATTTCATATTGAAACTCCTACTGTATACTCAAAAGGCGTTATATGATACCATCCAAGGTATTTCCTTATCGAATTCTGAGGTAACAATGATGAGAAAGTCTATTTACAAAACACAATGGCTCCTAACACCTTGACAGCAGTATAAGCAGAACCTGCGCCATTATCAGCGTATTGCATATATATTCATGATAACTCTGGAAATGTTTCTCCAAGGATTTGATAATTTATACTCACACAACAATGCTTTCTTTGATTCTACCTTAAGTTTTAATGATTTATTATCCTCTCAGTTTTCTGGAACCTTCTGGTGGAAAAAAATCCTTTTCTTTCTAGCTCTTTTACTAGGTATTGGGATATTGGTGTGTTGTGTCACACACTCTTTCTGTGGAATGCTCTCTGGACTAATTTCTCAAATGTCTATGCCTATTTTTCTAGATCACCAAAATTTGCTGACTTCCAAACAATGGCTTCTCTAGATCAGACAAGTCAAGACTTTCAGTCCCTGGCTAGGTAGGGCCATCACCCCTTGTCACATCAAAGAAATTTCACAAGATGGGCCCTCGACCTTTATCTTCCTTGAGGGTTAAGAGTTCCAAGGCTGAGGCTGGGGTGAGGCAGGAAGAAGAATTAAGGATAGGTAAAAAGAGACAAAAAAAGAGAGGCCATGATTCAAAGTCCAGGTTTAAAGCCTGCTTTCACATGATATAAAGTCTACACTTAAATTTTAGTTTCATATTTTTTTATCACACAAAAGAAAGGAAAAGAAAACCTGCTATGAAATCATTTATCCAACCTTATCCTCAGGTCCGTAAACAACCTGAAGAAAAAACAGGTCCAAAAACATTTTTGCTCAACAAATAGATTGCTCAGTGATTTTTAAGACCTTAGTACCTCACCTATATGTTACACTCTCAATTAAACTCTACATGTTACAATGATGTAGTACTGTTTAAATTTACCAAGCAGAATGATGAAAGTCCCTGATGGGAAAAGTAATAGAATTTCATTAAAAACAAAGAAGCCAGGTACAGGCCTGTAATTGTAGTACTTGGGAGGCTGAGACAGGAGGATCCCAGGTTGAAGACCAACCTTAACAACTTAGAGAAAATCTCAGCAACCTAGTGAGACTCTGTTTGAAATTTTTTAAAAATTAAAAAGGGGCTGGAATATAGTTCAGAGGCAGAACACCTCTGGGTTCAACCCCCAGAGCCAAGAAAAGAAAAAAAAAACACACAAAGAAGAAAACAACCCCAATAAATGAGAGTTAACATGTCAAGTCACCAACACAAAAGAGGACTAAAAACACTCTCTAGACCATGTGTCTATACTGTAGATTTTCATATATGAATGTCCCTTGGTAAGGGAAAACCAGTCAGTATTTTCTCTAATGCTGACTCTACCCTGTCTCTCAGAGTGGGTACTTCTTGCTTTTTCTTAATAAAATCCATCTGTGCGTCACTTTGCCACATTCTTAAATTCCTCTTGCAGCCGGGTGTGGTGGCGCCCGCTTGTAATCCCAGCATTCGGAGGCTGAGACCGGAGGATCCAGGTTCGCAGCCAGCCTCAGCTACCTAGTGAGGCACTCCGCAACTTAGTGATACTCGGTTTCAAAATAAAGAATAAAAAATAGGGCTTGGGGGTATAGCTCGGAGGTAGAATGCCCCTGAGTTCAATCCCCTGTACTGCAAAAAAAAAAAATTCCTCTTGCAATAATGTTAAGGACCCTCGCAGCCTGACTGAGGTTCATGTCCTTTTAGGGACCTCCTTGGGACTCCCATCCTGGGAACACTAGAAGAGCTTCAAAACAAGTCAAACTCAAAATTAAAAGGTAGATATGCTACTCAGATGTGTCCAGTTTGAGCTGCTTGTGTTTACCTCTGAAGCCTTTCTTCATTCTTACCTTTTTTCACTATTTAAATTATTTCAAAATACTCAAATTAAACTTTTTACTAACTACATGATTAACATACTGACCCAAACATACTGCCCTGTAACTTTGTAAAAGTAAATAGCCATTAATTTCCATTTGAGCAAAAATATGAAGTGTTAACCTGATCGTTGTGCACAGATGGGAAGCATCAAGAATTGGAGGATGAGATGGAGTGGAGAGCCCATGGGATTTGTGGATGAAAATCTTCACCAAGTATCTTCTTTTCTAGCCAAACTCCAGCATTGAAACTGAAATGTCCCTTAAGCTCTCTTGTTTCCCACCACAATCTATTACTCATTAAGCTACTTCAGTTAAAATGTTTTATTGTGCTTTTATTGGTGCATTATTCTCTCACATCATAATGTAAATCATATTGACATTGATATCCATGTACACAGCACCTGATGCTCCCAGTTAAAATTTAATCTTGGCAACTTTTCAACTTCCTGGTCTGCCTAAAGTCTATAAAAATATTTTTCTAAATATCTGCTTAGTTTTTCTGGCTATGACATAATTTATACACAGACCCTGAAAACTTATCTGCTGACTTGGAGAGGCTTCTAGAACTTTCCTAATGTTTATGTCCTGTTACCTGTGCATATGGCAAATACCATGCTAGTTTATTCACAGTGAGTGAGATCAATGAAAAAGACTTTTCCATAGAGACGTGGCGACTTTCTAAAAACTATTCTTCTTGGCATCTAAATCACAACCTTTCCCCCACTCAGACAACTGGAGCAAAAACTGTCTTTCTTGTCTTTCCTGTGAGAGCATTAAACAGTTCAAACACAATACTATTTACTTACTATAATGAAAACAAAAACTATGCTGGGTGGTGTTCTCTTACAAATTTCTTTCTGTATAAAGCAGTTTACAAAAAAGGGAAGCATTCCTGGCCTGCTGCTTTTAGTTATCCTTTTTTGTCATTTAAATTCCAATCAATCACCTGCCTATTGGCATTCTATGCACACAATTTTACACCAGCTCCCCAGCATGTCTTCCTCCTAGAAAAGCTGTGTTCCTTCACTACCAGTTCACAGTGTATTTTAATGCAAACAATATGCTTAAAAGTGAAGATTCTTGTCCTAATGCATTTTTGTTGGTGATGTTCTAATGATTATGGTCTCCAGAACTATATGCTCTATTTTTTATATGTTCTATCTTATAAGTTAAGAATAATGTTCTTTATCCAGAACTCTCAGAAATATACTTAATCAGTCACATAAAGCAGGGGTAGAGAAAACTGAAGCCAAATCTGGGCCCTGGGGCAAATATTATCCTCAGAGGAGTGCAGTTGGTCTTTGGCCTCCCTAGGCTGAGATCAGTATACAGCCAGCTTTTGTGAAACAAAAGCTGTATGTGTGTGCTTACACCCCCTCTCCCTGCACAAAAAGGATATTTTATGCAAATGGTAACCAAAGGGAACAGGGGTGACTATACCTGTATGAAATGAAATAGACCTTTGTTGAAAACTGTCTCAAGAGGCAAAGAAGGCCATTGTATAATGTGTGCACACAAATACACATTCTGGTCAGTGAGCCTTCTCTTTTCTGTTGTCATCACATGCAAATCCATATTAAAAATGTCTTCTCCAGAACTTTCCCCCTACTTATATTTCAGAAAAAAAAAGAGTGTCTGTGACTTTTGGTCAGACACTCCCCAACCCTGCCTCATAAATCAATATTTGTCTTTCCTTTGGCTGCAGGTGTTGCAGACTTTTTTCCCTTTAATCCCTTAAAACAAATCTTCATTCCATCTATATTTCAGCCTCTAAACCCATGATCCACCTGAGAGCTATTTTCTTGGTTAATTAGGTAGAGCAAACTTGGTTTCTAAATGTAAAATGAAAATGATGGTGTGAATGTGTTACCTCTGGTTTTGGAGCCATTCCTGACACAGAGGAAGGGCTCATTGTGAGTGAGGATGCTTTAGGTGTGCACCAAACTTTAAGTCAATGAGTAGCACTCCTGCTATGCTGAAGGGCCTCAAAGGAAATTCTGTTGAAGTGGAAACTCAGCCTCTGATGTGTGTGTGTGTGTGTGTGTGTGTGTGTGTGTGTGTGTGTGTGTGTGTAATGAAGATGGGAACACCATATTTAAACTTTAAAGACTTACTCAAATCCCAGGAGTATGCTCTAAAGAAAACATGTCTAATGAATTAAAGGAAAGTATGACAATGAGGAGCATAGATGAATGCATAAAAGAAAAAATAAATAGACTCCAACTCTATGCTTCCTAGAAGTGACTCATGTTAACTTTAAGAACACACATAGGGTAAAAATGAAGGAATGGAAAAAGATATTCCATGCAAATGATAATCAAAAGAGAACAGGAGTGGTTATGCCTGCATGAGATGAAATAGACTGCTGGTGGAAACTGTCCCAAGAGACAAAGAAGGCCATTGTATAATGATAAAGGGATCAACAATTATAAACATGTATGTACCCAACAACAGAACACCTAAATATCCAAAGCAAAAGTTGACAGATCTGAACCAAGGAATTGACATCAATACAGTAATAAGTAGGGGACTTCAGTATCCTACTTTCAACAGTGGATAGCTCATTTAGACAGAAAATCAGTACTGAAATATTAGAACTGAACATTATAGACTAAGTGTACCTAGCAGACATATGTAGACCATTATATAAAACAATAGCAAAATAAATATTCTTTCCAAGTGCATATGAAACATTCTAGAGAATAAATCATATATTGATCACAAAATGAGTCTTAATACATTCAGGAAGATTGAAATCATATAAAAAGAATGAATTCTAACCACAGTGGTATGGAAGTATGCATCTATAACAGGAAGAAAATTTTAAAATTCACAAATGCGAAATTAAAAATATATTCTTGAAAAACCAATGAGTCAAAGAAGATCTCAAAAATAAAATGAAAAAAAAATCTTGAGAGAGATGAAAATGGATACACAACATACCCAAACTTATTGGAATGCAGCAAAAGCAGTTCTAAGAGGTAGGTGCATACCAATAAAAAGATCTTAAATAAATCCACTTCGAACCAAGTGCAGTGGCACATGCCTGTAATCCTATCTACTTAGTAAGCTGAGGTAGAAGGATCCCAAATTCAAGGCTAGCCTGGGAAATTTTTTGAGTTCTTGTCTCAAATTTTTAAAAGGACAGGAGAAGGGCTAGATATGTAGCTCAGATGTAGGATACCTGTGCAGTATATGTAAGATACTAGGGTTAGTCCCCAGTATTGCAAAACAAACCTTATCTTCACATCTTAAGGAACCAGAGAAAGAACAAACTAAACATAAAGTTAGAAGGAAGAAAATCTTAAAGATTATAGCATAAATAAATTACTTAGAAACTAGAAAAACAATACAAAAATCAACAAAACTAAGAGTTCATTTTTTAAAAAGAAAAAAATTAGAAACGCTTAGCTAGAGAGAGAGAGAGAGAGACTTAAACAAAATCCAGAATCAACAACAAGTTGCAAGTGATATCACAAAATACAAAGGATCATAAAAGACTACTATGAATAATTATATAACCAGCAAAAACATAGAAATAATACACAAATTCCTAGAAACATGCAATCTACCAAAACTGAGTTATGAAAATATGGAAAATCTAAACATAACAATAAGAAGTAAGGAGATTGAATCAATTAAAAACAAACAAACAAACAAAACTCCCCAAAAAGAAAAAGGAAAGCCCAGGCCCAGATTGCTTCATTGGTGGATTCTACCAAATATAAAGAACAACTATTGCCAATCCTTAGAAGGGAATATTTCTAAATTCATTGTTACCCTTTGGTGTCAGGCTAACTAACATTACCCTGACATCAAATCCAGTCAAGAATACTACCTGAAAAGAAAATTGTAAGCCACTATTCCTAATTAACATAGATGTGAAATCTTGAATATATTAGCAAACCACTTTCAACTACACATTAAAAGGATCATGCACCATAATCAAGTAAGATTTATCCCAGGAATGCAATGAAGTTTCATCATTTTTAAGTCAATAAATGTAATAAACAGAATGAAAGACATCTCAATAGATGCATAAAGACAATCAACAAATCAACATCTGTTTATAATAAAAACCTATCAACAAGTGAGATATAGAAGGAATGGTTCTCAACATAATAAGGGCCATACATGACAAACTATCATATATAGAAAAACTTAAAGACTCCATCAGAAAAAAATATATTAGTACAATAAATAAATTCAATAAAGGTAAATGGTAAAAATCAACTTACAAAAATAAGTACTTTTTTCTGCATTAGGGATTGAACTCAAGGCCTCACATGCATGCCAGAAAAATACTCTACCCCTGAGCTACACCTCAAACCAAATAAGTACAAATTCTATATAGTAACAACAAAAAATCTGAAAAAGAAGTTGAGAAACAATCCCATTTACAACAGCATCGAAAAAAACTTACAAATAAATTTAATCAAGGAAATGAATGGTATGCAAACACTATAAAACATTGATGAAAGAAATTGAAGAAAACACCAATAAATGGAAAGACTTTCTATCTTCATAAATTAGAATTAATATTGCTAAAATATATATAATTTCTGAAAGAATCCTTAGAGTCAGTGTAATCTCTTTTAAAATTCTGATAACTTTTTTACAGAAATAGCAAAAACAATTCTAAATTTTGTCTGGACCATGAGTCACACAAAAATCCTATTATAACTAATGAATGAGTTTTGCAAGGTTAGAAGGTATAAGATTAATATAGAAAAATCAGTTTTACTTCTGTACAGTAGTAATGAATAATGTGAAAATAAAATTAAGAAACTGAACCCATTATATTAGCATAAAAAATAATTAGATGTCTAGGAATAAGTTTCGTTAAGGAAATGTAAGGCTGTTGAGTCCCTTTGTTGATATTTTAAATTTTTATTTACTGTATTTGTGTATGGGGGGCGAGTACTGGGGATTGAATCCAGGAGTGTTCTACCACTGAGCTACACCCCAGCCCTTTTATTTTTTTTTTTATTTTGAAACAGGGTCTAGGTTCTGTCCACTGGCCTCAAACCTGTGATCTTCCTGTCTTAGCCACCCAAATACTGGGATTATAAGCATGTACCACCATGCCCTGTTTATTATTTTTATTTTTTTATTGGTGTATTGTAATCATACATCTTTGTTAGGTTCAAACTGGTAAAGGAATACGTGCACACATTTCTCATTTAATCCTTCTGTAATTCCCTCCCTACTTCCTCCCCACCCTCCTTCTCAAGTTCAGTTTAGTGATTGACTTTGATATGTTTCTTAAAGTACATCTTGTGCATTAGGGTGTTTCTCTACCCCCCACACCCATCACTTTCAGTAGAGTCACCTTCTTTACTCATCTAAGGTTTCTCTTTCCTCGTCTAGTCTATCTTATGTCCCACTTTCTCCCTAGTTTCGAGTATTAGACAGAGCATACGATTTATTACTTTTTGTGACTGACCAATCTCACTTAGCATAATATTTTCCAGTTCCACCCATTTCCCTGCAAATGACATGATTTTGTTCTTTATGGCTGAGTAAAATCTCACATATAACAAATTTTTAGGACTAGGCCACAGACTTAAACAAGCACTTCAAAAACGAGAATATTCAAATAGCCATTTAATACATGAAAAGATAAGTGTTCAGCATTACCATTCTCTTTTTCTTTTTAACCACATCTTTCAGCTCTTTTTACCTTAGTTCCTATTACAGTACACTTCAGCATTCTTAAAATATAGTCTTCTACGAGTCTGTCAAAACCAATGGTATGGCCCCAGGGTCCACAGTGATGAACTATTTAGAATATCCTGAACATACTATATGGTCTGTCGACATGCCATATGATCTGCTGAAATGTGTGTTAGAACATCACCTCATTTGTGCAAATCTATTAAATCTCAGAAAAAGCTCATTATTTCTTTGTATAATTACCATGACTGCCTTTATTGTACGTAGCATGCCATTGATAACTATTTGTTTACATACAAATAACCTGCTAGGGGAAAAATCACTTATGTGTATAGAAACTATGCAGATAATATTAATTTTATTTTTCCTTGAGACCCCCATTTTCCCACAGAACTCATGCATTCAACCAGTTCCTGCCTGTCTTCAGGAGGCTCAAATCCTGCTTCCTCTGTAGTCTTCATTGCTCATTTCAGCTGAAGGTGACCATGATCTTGTTTCTGAACAGTGATCACATATGGTCTATAAATTCTTGTGACATTTACTTTGCACTTAAATAATTCTGAAGGGATCTTGCGTTAAACAGATTTTTAAAAATTCAGGAGCCAGGTGAGGTGGCATACGCCTGTGATCCCAGTACTTGGGAGGCAGAGACTGGAAGATCACAGGTTTGAGGATACCTTCAGCAGTGTAGCAAGACTCTCAGCAACCTAGCAAGATCCTGTTTTAAAAGAAAAAAAATAAATAAATAATAAAAAGGGCTAGGAATGTAGCTCAGTGGTTGAATGCCTCTGGGTTCAATCTCTAGTCATACACACACACACACACACACACACACACACACACACACATTTAATTCATTAAAAATTGGAAGTAAATAGGGTTAATATTTATTAAAATCTTAACTGTAAAAGGAGGACTTCACTTAAAAATGAAAGAAGAAATCCATTAAAAGAATCAATAGATTTTAGTATATAAAACAGTAACATTTAGTATAAAAAACAGTAACATTTTAAAATATCATAATAAAAAAGGCAAATAATGACAGAGGAAATCACACACAGTAAATATAATGGAAATAAACCAAGATTACTTGTTTTCCACTAAATTTTGGCCAATTAAGTAAGAGGGGGAAAAAAGTGGAAATGCAGTTAGTCATCTAATCCTGTAGACACTGGAGTGAACTAAGAATGGGACTGGAGAAAGAGATGAAACACAGATGATAAAAAATAAAATTTAAATGAAAAATAGCTTTAAAATAGATATCAATTATCTATCTCATCAACACAGATATAGTGATTGTTTCATATACTAATCTAATTCTATCTGTAATATAAGATATGCATCCGATCCTATATGTTCATCTAAATGAATTACCTAGAATGATCTTCACTTTTGGTTTATTAAATCATGATATGCACTTTATCGCTTTTTAAGTTTTATCTTAGTTTCTCTGACCATTTCCCAAAGTGGATTTGCACATTAACTTCCGGAATATCGTTTCCTTCAACCACGCCTATTTTTATGTGGCCCCTATCAAACTATGCAAAGTGAGGGACTATTTATCTGAGAATCAAGAAGAAAGTTTAACAGCTCCTCCTAAGCCTTTATTTCTTTGTCATCCTCTTTAATTTCCCCAATCTTTGGCCTCTATCTTCCTCTTTTCATCCCTTCTCATAGGCATCAAAATAGCTTCACAAAAACTTTGTGTAAGTGAAAGTGTAAAGAGGTATTTCACATACTGAATAATTAGCTATATTTCAAAATCATTACAAAATCTCTTCCCAAATATTTTGTGAGAGTAGAAGTCTAGAAATTGGCTCTATAGCAATACTGCTAACTAATTTTAATTAAAATATACTTTATTATTAGATTTACAAAAACAAGTATATCATTATTCCTAAAAATTTCCCCACATATGACTGAGTGTGAATGTCCACCTTGCCTGTCTGTCTTCATTTCATTCTACTAGCCCAGAAAAGCCATTACCTCTCCCTTGTTTTTTCCTGAGCAGTCAGTGTTTTTATATTTCAAAATCTCTACCACCCTATCTTATCGAGGAATCTCACCCCTACTAGAATTCTGAGGCGTGTCCGTGAGTTCTTTGCCAGAAATCCACTGTTCCAAAGCTTTACATTAACATAAGCAATAAACTTTCTGGAGGTTCCTTTTCAGCCCATGTTTATTTCTTTCTTTATAGAAACACAATCTTAAAGCTTTAAATGCTTAGGTGTACAGGGAAATGATGCTACATTTCATTAGCCAATCAAGTCAGGGGTTGTGAGCCTGCAGCCAATGGCTGCAGAACAGGGGTGGGTCTTGGAGCAAATAACTGTCAGCGAGGTTGCAGTTGGTCTTGGCCGTTCTGCAGCGAGAGAAATAGCTGGCCTTTACTTCCCACTTACGTCTCACAGGTGAGACCTGCTATAGTTTCCCTTTCTGCAAGTTGACTTTCCCCACTGGTATTTCCTCTCTCAGATTCCCCTCACAAAAGAACAAATGCTCCTACAGTATTCCAGCTCCAAATATACCCACTCTGCCTTGGAGTTTCCGCCCTTCTAATGTAGACACGCTAGGAGTCTCCCAGAGATCTACCAGTGCTTAGTTTGAACGTCCGCCCCTTTGCCCTGCCCCTCCTCCCTTATGCTTTTCATGTCGACTCTTTCGGAACCATTCCCTGGCATGTAAATGGTGCCTTTGCATTGAGTCCCCCGAGGAAGGCACAGTGATGTCACCAATCTCCTCACGTACAGGCAGAAGGTCTTGAGTAAGGAAGAACTAATTCTAAGCAAGGAGGCATAGCAAGGCGAGACATCACCCACCTGCAGAGTCAGTGAGAAAGAAGGCTGCCTAGTATTCT
Source organism: Graphiurus murinus (assembly GCA_004027655.1). Classification (NCBI taxonomy): domain Eukaryota; kingdom Metazoa; phylum Chordata; class Mammalia; order Rodentia; family Gliridae; genus Graphiurus; species Graphiurus murinus. The sequence goes on from PVLC010021839.1 coordinate 15,521, forward strand.
AGGAGAGTTTACTGAGGAAGTGAGCCAGCCCCTGTTGTTTATACTTAAAAAAGCCATTAAGGTTTGCTGCTTGTTGATTACTAGGATCCCACAGTGCCCTCTTCCAGATACTTTGAGTCACTGCATTCCCGTAAAATGTAGTGATGAAAAGAAATCAAGATAGTTCTCATGTCAGGTGTGGTGGTGCACACTTATAATCTCAGTACTTGGGAGGCTGAGGCAAGAGGATCACAGGTACATGGTCAGCCTCATCAGCTTAAGCCCTCCGCAAATTAGTGAGACTCTGTTTCGAAATAAAGGAGTAAAATAGGGCTGGGGGTGTATTTCAAAGGTAGAATGCCCCTGAGTTCGATACCTGATAACACACACACACACACACACACACACACACACACACACACACACACAAAATAGCTCTCATTTGCAGAGACAGGGTGGTGAATGAAAGTCCAGACTTTCCATTTGGCCTTCTCTGACACTACCCCAGTGAGGAAGGCAAGGGGCCCTGTCTTAGTCAATATTCTCACTGCTATAATCCAAATGGCTGACAATGAAACTTAGAGGAAGGAAGGGTTATTTGCTCAGTTTTATGGAAATTCTGGGTTCAGTCCATGTGAGACCAGGGTCTGAAGCTCAGAGCATAGTGGTGGGAAGCAGGGAGAGAGAGAGTGTCCACGCAGGTTCTGCTCTCACATCATGGAGACTGGAAACAAGACAGCAAGAGCAAACAAGCAAGGGAATTCAAAGATATAACTCAATCCCTAGGTCACACCCTCAGGGGCCCACCTCCAGCCACATCCCACTGGCCTAGCTTACCACCCACATAAATCCATTACTAGTGAGGTTACAATCTCATGTCTTAACATTATCAGCCCTGAACATTCATCAATGAGCCCTTCAGGGGACATTCTATATCTGACCCTAACAGGCACCCTGATTGACTAGGTGGGAGTAGAAGCCCCATGAGAAAGAGAATTTCTGAGTGCAGGCTGACTGGTTGACTGCTAAGGACAATCTACATTCTATTTTTCAGAAGGGCTGTCAGTAATTACCTCCATACATAAAGAAATGTGAGATATTAGCATTTTATTCATACATTAATGCAGAGAACTATACAGTAAATCATTATTTTTCCCCTAATGAGACTTGGATTCATAAACTTACTCAAAGCTGTCAAAAGTCAATTTAAGCTAAAGAAATAATTTTAATTGCATTGAAAACCTGTTTAATCTACTGATGCTTCATTACCCAAATCTTTAAAATATTAAACTAGAATAGCATTAGCACATACAAGCTAATTTAATATGAAATCTTGTATCAAGTAAAGATTATTTAGGATTTTTTAGAGTAAAGGTTGGTGATGCCAAACTAAATACATTTAGCACATATTCACAGGATAGAGAAATTGTGTGACTTGATCATATATATTCCTGAATTTCAGGGATAATCAGGACTTCAGGTCATTTATTTTCTGAAAGGAATTTATTAGGATTTAACATGTAAACACTTATTAAGGCTATTAAATATGCAATTTAGAACTGAAAGAAATGCTTCTGGGAACATGTATTCCTACTTATCATTCAGAAAACAAAAGATTTTTTAACTATGTTAAATTCTGAAAGCATGTAGGAATGTGTAGCTATGATGTAGGAAATAGTTTTCCCTTTTTTGGTCAAACAGATATGTTCCAGTGTGCTTAGTCTTAGAGTAAGAGTGGGTGAATCATGAGGTGTCACTGAAAATATTTTTCTAAGTAGTTTGTGTTAATTAAGAGCAAATATTACCCATCAATCAACATGTTCTTTCCTACTAACAGGGACTTCTCCTAGAGTAGTGTTTTGTTTGGTTTTTCTTTTTTTTGTGGTATTGGGGATTGAACCCAGGGGTATTCAATCTCCAAGCTCCACCCCCAGCTGTATTTTATTTATTTTTTTCTTTTTTTTTTGAATCTGGGTCTGGATAAGTTGATGACTCAGGCCTTGAATCTGAAACTCTCCTGTCTCAGCCTCCCAAATATAGGGGTTACAGATGTATGCCACCACACCTGGCAGGAACAGTGTTTTTAAACCCTGGTGCTTGTTAGGAGCACTGGAAAGCTTTACCATTCCCATTACCCAGGCTTCACCCCAGAACAATTAAATTACCTCTGAAGGCAGCAGCCAGACATCTGTATCCAAGTGATTCCATGTGTAGCCAAGTTGAAAAACTCTGCCTTATGAAGCTTGTTCCACTCTATCACTTCTACTTTATCAAGATCTCCAGGTTTACCACTACCTCTTGATATGCTAAGGGCAGGTTAAGGAATTTAGATATCCTTTGAGGGAACAAGAAAACACAAAACCTCAGCAGCCCTTGAATGCAGGAACTGGTCACATCTTCACAGGGAGGTTTCAGCATTTAGACCAGCTGGTCTGATGCTAATGGCTAGAGTGAGTTGTTCTCTTAGAAATAATTCCACAGAGCATCAAGATTGGACAAAGTCACCCAGAAACACAACAAAGTGAGACAAAACAACAACACTAAGGTCATTGCATAACCCGTGCAACACCAAGCATCTCCACTCTCAATGAGGTTGGTAGCTGCCACTTCTAGACCATTATAGTTTGTCTTTGCTCTAGTCTCCTCTCCTGTTACACAAGAGTTATTGGGATACACAATCACAGAATTATCCTCATTTTTCAGACATACCCAATTGAGAATGCACCCTTATTTCCTTAGACTGTCACCAAAATTACCCTGCTCAAACCCATATCTTATAGTGAGTTCTATCTAACACCCTTCTACTGAGTAGCCCTATGGGACCAAAGATGGAGGAATATTGTTTTTAAGTGGACAGATCTAAGTGGTTGCTAACACAGGTACAAATTAAAGTCACCTGGGGAGCCCAGTCTGAAAGCCAGAATGAATTAAATCAGAATCTTTGAAGATAGGACCCGGCACCAGTATCATTATAGCTCCCCAGATGATTAAAAAAATAATAAACACAGTGAGAGACATTAAACAAAGTAGGAAACAGATTTGAAAACTGAAGCCAGTGGAGTTGAAGTAAGATGTGCAGAGTCGATCAATCTGCAAGCAGAAGCCCCATCAAACCTTTGTGTCCAGGCAGCCTGACCACACTATCTGTACTTTTACTTTGTGGCTAATATGATGCATTCTTTGTAAACAATGTCTATAAGGCTTTCTGAAGCTGGGAATATAATAAGTAGAAAACCCAATAAAATAAGTTGTAAAAAGGATGAATTCAGCTACCTAAATAAAACATGGAAGGGGCACTTGATGATATGCATGTAGGAAATTTTTTTATGCTTCTGAAATGTTTGCATGTTTATTTAACAGTAAGCATGTGTTAATTTATTTCATTTTCTCTTTCAAAATATTATCTTTATAATCCAATAAGAACATATAAGAAGCCGGGGGTGGTGGCACACGATTGTAATCCCAGCATTCGGGAGGCTGAGACCGGAGGATCCGGGTTCGCGGCCAGCCTCAGCTACCTAGTGAGGCACTCCGCAACTTAGTGAGACTCGGTTTCAAAAATAAAGAATAAAAAATAGGGCTGGGGGTATAGCTCGGAGGTAGAACCCCTCTGAGTTCAATCCCCAGTACTGCAAAAAAAAAAAAAAAAGAACATATAAGAAAACATATCTGGGCCTGGTATGGTGGTACATGCCTATAATCCCAAGACTTGAGAGACTGAGACAGGAAGACCAGAGGTTCAAGGTCATCTTCAGCAACTTAGTAAGACACTGTTTCAAAATAAAACATAAAAAATAGTTGGGGATGTAGCTGGGATGTAGAATGTTCCTGGGTTCAACCCCCAGCACAAAAAAGAGAAAAGATCTTTTATATATATATCAGACACTGAAAAAACTGTCAGTTTGTGAGAGGAAGTTTAATAACTAATTCGTTGCTTAGCAAGGTAGTCAAAAGAGAGGCTATTAGCAGACATTAGGCAATATTAAGCTACTAGTATGAGACAGAGAATCATAAAAATTTCCCTGAAGAAAACTAAATACCTCTGATGTTAAGCTGTCCTTTCCATGGGAAGCAAATATGATTAACTGACTGTGGGTATTATCTATTATTTCAAACCCTTATCAAGGACCTTGGTTTCCTTTAAAGAAGAAACCATGAGACAGAACATGTAACATTTACCCTGTTTTAAGTAAGTTTTCCTGGTTTCATTATTTACATGCATTCTTGGTTGCTATGAAAATATATAAAACTTAGAGAAAAATCTAGCCTATTGGTGTTGCTAATGAGAGTAAAGGATGTCATGATTGGATACCAGCCTAATTTATTAAATTCTCTCTGGATAAAACAACAATAGAGATCAGAATATTCTTCTACTCAACTTTCTACTTTGAACAGCTTCCAGAACATGATTTCAGAGGCTCAGATAAACAGAGGGCAAATTGCGCCACTGTCCATTCGGGGAGCTAAGTCACCTGCATCAGGTTGTGGTCCGAGTGACAGATGATGAAAGGTTGAGACAAGAGCATCCACATTCATGGTCAGCCTCAGCAACTTAGCAAGACCTTCAGCAACTTAGTGAGACTCTGCTTCTAAATAAAAAACAAAAATATAGACCTAGAGGTATAGGTCAGAGGCAGAGCACTCCTGGATTCAATCTCAATACCAAAAAGAATCCCTCCCCAAACACACACACACACACACACACACACACACACACACACACAATTTTCTTTTGGATAGTAGGATAGATACAGGGTGGAAAATAATGGAGTCATATTTGACATTGTGAATGAACACAAAGCATTTCTATTTCATTTAAGTTGAAAGTATCATAAAAAGTAGAGTCACCCCCTAACCATAAGCTATCACAAGAAATAACTAAAAAATAAATATGTGGGGAATTTTTCTTTTTTCTTTTTTTTTTTTTTTTTTAGAAAATCATCAGAAGGCCACCAAGAAGACAAACCTCTTGTACCTTTGACTCTATCTGAGTTCTTCAGAGAGAGATAGAGTCACTTTCAGACAGACTCTAATAAATGACAAGATGGATGAAAATATTTCCAATGTGACCTTTCAAAGCGAACGTACTAGCACATGGCTGGAGTTTCTCAGAACGGTGTTATTGAGTGCTCCTCGGGACCTCCCTGAAATCATTCTCATACTGTCTTTGATCTGTGCGATTGGAGGTAAGTGTCACTCTCTGAGTTTATATTTTGCATATGTATTATAAATGCTACACTCCACAAAGTCATAATAATAGGGAATTAGAATTGTGTTCCTAAACTCATACCTTTATCCTAATACTTTCAGTCAAATGAATGAAACAATCATCTGCCCCTGAAAAGAGACATGTAGAATCTGATTTTCAAACTCTCCTCTGTTGGGTTAAAAGTATTGACTTATTCTTACTTGCTAGACCACAGTTAGATTTCAGTGATGAAGATGATTGAAGAAAATAAAGCCAGGGGGTGGGGAGAGGAGGTGCAGGTGGCAAGGTGGTGACTGATTGAAGCAGTGCATCTCAGGTGCTGTAAAACTCCAAACTCAACTGCTGGGAAGACAACTTCTTGACAAGAGAACAAATGCAGCAATAAATTAAACAAAGCAATGAAAAATCGAACCATGGTGGAACAAAACCCAGATAACAGAACGGTGGATAGCAAAGTACCCCACGTGTGCCATACCTGGGGAACGCAGCCAGCAGTGGCCAGCCACATGATCTTGGCCTGTCTAAGCTGTGCCATGACTGCTAGCACTGCAACCTCCAATGACCCCCTGCAAAGAATGCAATGACTTGATGTGAAGCAAGTGCTGCAGATCTTCATACCACAAGCTGTCAGCATCTTGCTTCATGTACAACAGAGCTCCAACTGCCTGGATGCCTGGCCAGAATCTGCAGCAGTGGTGGCTCATCCCACCTCTCCCTCCAGAAAGCCAGAGCTGCGTTGGACTGTAAGTTAACCACTTGCCCCAGTGGGAGATAGCCCGGCATGGCCACAGGGACTCACATGGCAAGTGATAGACTTGTGGGGTCTGAGACTTTGCAGTCCACCCCTGTGGTGGTTGAGATGGAGGCTGCTGCTGGACACAGCAGAGTATCAAGAGAGGCCCATAGCATGCAGGGTGCAGAGTCCTTACAGGGCCTTCAGACATTGCCTGGTGATTACATTGGACACCAGTCACTTGCATAGGCACAGAGAGAGATGCAGACACAGGGCCCATGGAAAGTGCAGAGCCCCAGGCTTACACTGGGTCTGTCCCAATGACACCTGCTGCCTGCATAGACAGAGGGTAGCACAGGGGCAGGCCCTGTGGAGAGCTCAAGAGACTCAAGCTTGCAGTAGGAGAGGCAACAATGGCACTTGGTGCCTGCATTGACAGAGAGAGACATCTGGGTTCTAATCACTGCAGAAGACCCAAAATTGTGGCTGCAAATTGACATTACTACTATAGGTTACTGAGCAAATGAGAATGCCTGGAACATACTTGAGAATCTACTATATAAGTAGACATTAAACTGCTGAAGTATTCATGCAGACTCAGGAAGACTTCAGAGGCCAAGTCAGCTGTGTACTTGTATATTTGCAGTGTTAATTATTTTCATTTGTTTGTTTGCTTGGTTGGTTTTGTTATTTTTTGTGTTTGCTTGCTCTCTTCCCCATCCCTTTTATAAGCTTCCTCTCTCTTTCTTATCTACTTTCTTCCTTGCAACTTTTTTTTCTATTCTGTCTTATATTAAATCCATTTCATATCACTACATCTAAATACTCTACATTGACTACTAAAATCCTCCTACATATTCACTGTCTCTGATCTCTGCAACATATTACTACACTGAAACTCTCATTCTAATTTATCATATCCTCTACTTTACCCTATTCCTGCACATATAACTCCAGTTTCTCCCTCTTCACCTAACAGTCACCATTGAATACAACACAATTTGCCCTTGTATATACAAGCTGACACCTCTAAATCCCTACTGCTAAGATTGGACCAGAGAAGTGAACCACCAGAAAGGACAGCCAGACACCAAGGATAAACTAATTACAGATGACAGAAGGAATTGCCCAACACCTCACACATCGAGGTTTAAAAACACATAGGGCACAAACTGTTCTCCTCATGCCTCTGAGCCAAATCCCTATAATGGAAGTGAAAGACAGGACCCCGGACCTTAACACCTGAAACCCATCAATGTTACCATTGCAGCAGGCAGAAGGATCCCCAGAGTAACCACAACTCAGTACTGATGATCTACAGGTTGAACAACAGTGGGATAATAGTAGACACAGTTTTCAAGGTTGGTATTAAAGCATAATAAATACACAACACAGAACAAAAAAATAACTGTATACTAGAGGCTACTCAATTGTAAGGCATACCTAGTGGTAAACACCTACCTCCACAATAAGATACTATTCAGAGAGAGAAAATAAACATAAAAACTCTACAGACTGAGAGAAAGCTATCAAAAGCAACAAATACATAAATGTAAGAAACTGGAAATTATGAGAAGGAAGAATAGCAAGGAAACAATGATCTCCCACAATGACACAATAACAGAACCTGCCAACACAGAATTACAGAGATAGCCAGAAGTACAATTCAGATCTTTATATGTAGAAATGACATAGAACTTCTGAAAAGATTTCAGAGAGAGCCTAAAAGAAATGAAGGAATAAATAAACAAATCTGACACCCTGAATAGGAACAAAAAGAAGCCTTGAAGGAAGTGAAGGATGCAATAGTTGAAGTGAAAGCATCAATACAAACTATCAACAGTAGACTAGACCACATGGAAAATTGAATCTCCCTCTTAGTAGGTTACCATTCCAAAAATGAATGCATAATATGTAATTTAGTGGAAAAAACCAATTTGACAGCATGAATTGGACATTGAAGAGATCTGGGCCAATTTAAAAGAGCTAACCTATGAATAATAGACATAGAAGAGGGAATATTCACACTCTGAAAAAAAACAACTTTCAGCCAAGAATTTCCTACCAGCAAAATATCTCTCAAATTTGAGAGGGAAATAAAAACCTTATGTGACAAACAGAAGTTGAAAGAATTTATGTCTTCCAAATCAGCACTAGAGAAAATGCTCAAAGAGATTAACTACAAAGAAGAACTAACAAATGAACATCAGAACTAGAGAAACAATAATTTCCAGTAAGCAAACAACTAATAAAATAAGAACAAACACTACCTCAAACAGAAATTAAAACTCAAAATGTTAGGAATTAAAAATCATCTCTCAATAATCACATTGAATATAAATGGCCTCAACTCCCCAGTAAAAAGACATGTGGCAAAATGGATTAAAAAACAGAATCCATCTATATGCTGCTTGCAAGAAACACACCTTACAAGTAAAGATACTCACAAACTAAAGGTGAATGGCTGAAGCAAGGTAATCCATGCCAATGGAACTTGAAGACAAGCAGGAGTAGCAACTATGATACCAGAAAAATTAGACTTCAAGCCTAACTTTATCAGAAGAGACAAAGAAAGTTATTTTTTACTGGTAAAAGGAACAATTCAAATTTAGCAAGAGGAAATAATGATAGTCAACATTTATGCTCCAAACATAGGTGCAGCCACTTTCATAAAACAAACTCTTCATGACATTAAGTCGCACATAGGTCTCAATACAATAATACTGGGAGACTTCAACATACTTCTCACACCACTAGACTGATCTTCTAGACAAAAGGTCAGTAAAGATGCCTCAGACCTAAAGAACACCATAAACCAAATGGACCTATTAGACACACACAGAATATTTTACCCCACTACAGCTAAAATCCCATTTTTCTCACCTGCTCATGGAACATTCTCCAAAATACACCACATCCTGGGCCACAAAGGCAGCACTGGCAAATTTTAAAAATGTGACATAATTCCCTGTGTCTTTTCAGACCACAATGGAATGAAACTATAAATCAACTAAAAGAAGACCCAGAGTAAACACATAAACACATGGAGACTAAACACCACACTGCTGAACAAGCAATGAGTCACAGAAGAAATAAGGGTAGAAATTGAGAAATCCCTAGAAGCAAATGAAAATAGAGACACAACATATCATGGAACACCTTGAAGGCAGTATTAAGAGGAAAAGGCATAGCACTAAGTGCTCACATAAAATAACAAAAAATCACCAAATGAATAACCTAATGACACACCTCAAAGCCTTTGAAAAACAAGACCAGTCTAACCCTCAAATCAGTAGAAGACAGTAAATTATTAAAATAAAAGCAGAAATCAATGAAGTAGAGAATAAAAATAAAGTACAGAAAATCAATAAAACCAAAAGCTGGTTTCTTGAAAAAATAAACAAGATAGATAAACCTCTAGTCAACCTAACCAAAATAGAGAATCAACTCAAATTACAAAAATAAGAAATGAAAAAGGTGATATTACCACCAAACAGTGTGGAAATCCAGAAGGTTATCAGAAACTACTTTGAAAAACTATGCTCAAACAAAATGAAAAATCTTTTAAGACATTGACAAATTTCTAGACACATATAACCTTCCTAAATTGAGTCAAGAATATATAGAAAACTTAAACTGACCAATAGCAATCAAAGAGATTGAAGCAGCAATAAAGAGCCTACCATCAAACATAAGCCCAGGACTAGATGGTTTCCCAAGTGAATTTTATAAAACCTTTATAGAATAGCTAATCCCAATACTCCTCAATCTATTCTATGAAATACAAAGAAACGAGACCCTACCAAATACATTCTATGAAGCCAACATCACATTAATAACAAAGTCAAATATAGACAGCTTAAGAAAAGAAAACTATAGGTCTATATAATTAATAAACTTGGGTGCAAAACTGCTAAACAAAATACTAGCAATTCACATTCAAAACCACATCAAGAAAATTATATACCATGACCAAGTCAGGTTCATCCCATGGATGCAAGGCTGGTTCAACATACTAAAAGTGATCCATGTAATTCACCAAATAAACAGATTCAAAGACATTATCATTTCAATAGACACTGAAAAAACATTCAATAAAGTCCAACACCCATTCATGCTAAAAGCATTGCAGAATTGGAATAGAAGAAAAATACCTCAACATCATAAAATCAATATACAATAGGCCCACAGCCAACATAATATTAAATGGGGAAAAACTGTAAGAGTTCCAACTAAAAACAGGAACAAGACAAGGAACAAGATAATGTCCATTATCATCACTTCTGTTCAATATAGTACTTGAGACTCTAGCCCGAGCAATAAGGCAAGAGAAGAAGTATAAATAGGAAGGGAAGAACTAAAAGTGTCCCTATTTGCAGATGACAGGATACTATACTTAGAAGACCCAACAAACTCAATTAAAAGGCTTATAGAACTGATCAACAAATTCAGCAAAGTGTCTAGATACAAAATCAATCTTAAAAAATCAGAAGCTTTCCTGTATGCCAACTATAAATCCACTGAAAAAGAAATTTGGGAAACACAGAAACACTTCTACTCACAATGCCCCTTCCTAAAAAAAATGAAATACTCAGGAATAAACTTAACCAAGGAGGTAAAAGTCCTCTACAAGAAAAATTATAAAATATTGAAAAAAGAAATCAAAGACTTTAGAAAATGGAAAGATCTTCCATACTCTTGGATAGACAGAATAAATATCATCAAAATAGCCATTCTTCCAAAAGTGATCTACAGATTCAATGCAATACCCATTAAATTACCAAGATAATTTCTCATAGATATAGAAAAATCAGTTCTTAAATTCATTTGGAACAACATAAAGTCCAGCATAGCCAAAGTAGTTCTCAGCAACAGGAACCATGCAGGAGGCATCACAGTACCTGACTTCAAACTCTACTACAAAGCCACAGTAATAAAAACAGCATGGTACTGGCACAAAAACAGACACATAGACCAATGGAGCAGAATAGAAGACTCAGAAACAAACCCACACACTTACAGTCAATTGATTTTTGACAAAGGAGCCAAAACACACACTGGAAAAAAAGATAGCCTTTTCTACAAATGGGGTTGGCAAAACTGGTTAACCATATGTAGGAAAATGGAAATAAACCCTATTTTCTCACCCTGCACAAGAGTCAATTCAAGATGGATCAAAGACCTAGAAGTCAGGAGAGAGACCTTGCAGCTACTTGAAGAGGGCATAGGTCCAACATTTCAACACATAGGCACAGGTAAAAACTTTTTCAACAAGACCCCAAAGGCACAAGAAATTAAAAGGAGGACGAACACGATTAACATGTGGGATTACGTTAAACTGAAGAGCTTCTGTGCAGCAAAGGAAACTATCAGGAACCTCAACAGAGAGCTCACTGAATGGAAGAAAAATTTTGCCAACTATTCCTCTGGTAGAGGAATAATATCTAGAATATAGAGAACTCAAGAAACTCACCACTAAGAAAACAAATAATCCAATCAAAAATGGGCAAATGAACTAAATAGACACTTCACAGAAGAAGAAATACAAATGGCCAATAAATGTATGAGGAAATGTTCAACATCATTAGCAATCAGAGGGATGCAAATCAAAACTACCCTGAGATTTCACCTAACACCAATTAGAATGGCAATCATCAAAAAACACAGGTAACAATAAATTCTGGTGAGGGTATGGAGAAGTGGGAAACCTAATACATTGTTGGTAGGATTGCAAACTAGTGCAACCATTTTGGAAAACAGTATGGAGGATCTTCATATGAATGGGAATGAACCTACCATATGACCCAGCAATACCACCTCTGGGTGTCTACCCAAAGGAATGGAAACCAAACTATCAGACCGATGCATGTGTATCTATGTTTATAGCTGCACAATTCACAATTGCCAAACTATGGTAGCAGCCAAGATGTCCATCAACAGATGAATGGATTACAAAACTATGGGATATGTACACAATGGAATTTTACTCAACCATAAAGAAGAACAAAATCATGTCATTTGCAGG
>PVLC010021840.1:0-17963 GCA_004027655.1 Graphiurus murinus
TCTATGTTTGGAAAATTATGATATTAGTTCTTTGAAAAGGTTGTTTATTCCCTTAGTTTCAACTTGTAATCCCTCTTCTATGCCTATTATTCTTAGGTTAGCTCTTTTAAAATTGGCCCAGATCTCATCGATGTCGGATTCATACTGTCGAATTTTTTTTTCTAGATTATGTATAATGGATTCATTTTTGGAATGGTCATCTTCTAGGAGTGATATTCTGTTTTCCGTGTGGTCTAATCTATTGTTTATAGTTTATATTGATGCCTTCACTTCTATCATTGCATCTTTCACATCTTTCACTTCCCTCAAGGCTTCTCTATGATTCCTGCTCAGGGTGTCAGCTTCTTTGTTTATTTGTTCCTTTATTTCTTTCTAGCTCTCTCTGCATTCTTTCTGGAAGTTTTGTATCACTTCTATTATTAAAGATATGAATTGTCCTTCTGGTAAGCTCTGCCAATCAGTGTCATTGAGTTCTGTTATTGTGGGGTCGTGTTGACTCATTGTTTCTTTGGTGTTTCTCCTTCTCATGGTTTCCCTGTTCTTAAATTTATAACTTTGCTGCTCTTGCAGGCTTTCTCTGAATTTGTAGGTTTCTTATTTTTATTTTCTCTCTGTGAATGGTATCTTGTACTAAGTTGCATTTACTCTGGTATTTCTTCTGCCTGCTCTATTGGTGTCTTTGGTGGGTTTCAGGTGTTGACTTCTAGGATCTAGCAAAAACTAAAAAGCAACCAATCCTCTGAACAAACATACATAAATTGAAGCAACGCAAAGTTAAAAGAGTAAAAACCGAACAAAACAAAACAAAAAAACCCAGAAAACAAGAAACGTCAGCAAGAAGCAAAATAAAAATCCCTGCAAGTTTGTAAGGACAGAACTGGTTTGGCCTCTGCAGATCTTTTGGGCAGATTTCTGCTGCTGTGGGCGGCAGACAAGATGGCAGCTGCTACTGCTGCGCACGCTGGCTCCCGAGTTCTCCCTGGTCTGCTCCTTAGATTCCGACCGACTGCCTGTTTCTTTACTCACTTTTAAGTTGATTTGCTTCTCCTTCCTTCCGTTGAGAAGCTGTTCCTGCGGCAGTTTTGATTCCAGCTCTGGAGTGCAGTTATCTCTGCTCTGGTTCTGTGGGGAGAGGTGAGCTGGGATGGCGCTGCACAGGCCTAAGCTGGTCGGTCGTACCACGCGTTCTGGTCTCTGTGGAAGGTGCCTCGAAATGCCACCTGGCTAGGATGAGGAGTTCAGGAGTCGTTCATTCCACCTCTGGCCGGTGGGGTGCAGAGGGTTGTTGTATATTTCTTTCTTAGTAGACTCTACGCCGGGGGCCGCCTCAGTGGCGCCTTCCGCTTGGCGGCATGGCGCCGGGGCTGCAGAGATGGACTTCTTTGCTTTCCCTGGTCGGCCTTCTGGGTTCTGCTCAGCTGTATTCCAGTTTTCGCAGCATTTTTCACCCTTTTCTTGCTTTTTTCTTCTTTCAAAAAGCTGGTTCCACGACTGATTTGAATCGAGCTCACAGTGCCTCTTGAGATGTGTCTCACTCCGTCGCCATCTTCCAAATACCTGTAATATCTCTATATGTCTGATCCTTGGTAACATGGCAGACATTTTCTTTTGAGTAACCAATGACGTATGAAACATGACTTTTTATGAGAGCTCTAAAGTAACAAGGTTTTAAATTTTGAAATTACTTTTTTTTGTTTGTTGATTGGTGGTACTGGGAATTGAACCCAGGGGCATTCTACCTCTGAGCTGTACTTCCAGCCCTTTTTTTTGTTTTGAAAAAGGGTCTTGCTAGGTTGCTAGGATTCTCACTACATTGCTGAGACTATTCTCGAAACTGTGATCCTCCTGTCTCAGCCTCCCAAGTACTGGGATTAAAGATGTGTGCCACAATGCCTGGCTTCAAACTGCCATGTATGTATGTATGTATTGGAGGATTGAACCCAGGGGCATTCTACCTCTGAGTTATACCGTGCAGCCCTTTTTATTTTTTGTTTTGAAACCTGCGATTCTCCTGTCTCAGCCTCCCAACTATTAAGATTACAGACATGTTTCACCATGCTGGGCTTATTCTGTAGATTTCAAATAAGTAGAATCATACAGTATATATCCTTTTGTGTTTGGTTCTTCCATGTAGCACGTGTTTGAGGTTCACTCATATGGTAGTATGGATTAATACTTCATTCCTTTTTATTGCCAAATAATATCTTATTGTATGAATATACCACAGTTTGTATATCCATGTACTGATGAACATTTGGACTGTTTATCGTATGGGCTAATGTGAATAATACTGTTATAAATATGCCTATATAGGTACTCATTTCAACAGTTTCTTTTGGATATATACCAAAACATAGAATTGCAGGATCATATGTTAATTCTATGTAGTTTGTCAATTTTGTTAATCTTTTTTTTTTTTCAGTACTGGGGATTGAACTCAGGGGCATTCTACCTCCAAGCTATACCCCCAGCATTATTTTTTATTCTTTATTTTGAAACAGGGTCTCACTAAGTTGCGGAGGGCCTCACTAGTTAGCTGAGGCTGGCTGTGAACCCGGATCCTCCGGTCTCAGCTTCCCAAATGCTGGGATTACAAGCATGCGCCACCACGTCCAGCTCTTTGTTAATCCTTTTGAAGAACCAACTTTTAGTTTCATTGATTCTATTATCTTCCTCTTATCTTCCATTTATGTTCATTTATTTCTTTCTTTTTGCTAACTTTGGGTTTATTTTCCCCTTCTTTTTCTAATTCTTTAACATATAACATTGGGTTTTTTATTTTGAGATCTTTCTTAATAGGCATTAACTATCATAATTTCCCCCCTACATTTGGTATTTGTGTGTGTGTGTGTGTTTATTCATCTCTATTTTCTAGTTTCCCTTGTCATATCTTCTTTACCCATTACTTATTTAAGAGTATATTGCTTAGTTTTCACATATTTATGAATTTTCTAGCTTCTTTTATCGATTTCTACCTTCATCTCTATGTGTGCTTTGTATGAGATTAATCTTTTAAGATGCATTGAGACTTATTTTGTGGCCTTACCTATGTTCTATTTTGGAGGGTGTCCCATGTGCACTTGAGAAAAACATGTATTCTTTTCCGAGTCTCTCCTCCCAGGCTTTAAGAACAGACCAAGAATAATTTGCTAATAATGTCTACTCAGCTCTCTGGAACCAGGGCCCACAGCCTTACACTGGTTATGCAGACTGCTGAGCTGGCGAGGTACAGAGCAGTGGCAAGTGAGAATGCCACAGAGTTTTTCTATCATCTTAAAATGACCTTTTTCTTGATTCAGTACTCACTTGGTTACTATAAACTTTTAGGTATTTTCCAGAGTTCTGGACATTTCTGCTTATTTATTTTTCAATGTTTCTTTGGCAGGATGAGGGCTTAGAGCCTTCACCTTTTTTGAGATCCTCTCCTTTTCATTTAAAAAAAAAAAAAAGGTTTTATTATGATAACAACACTTAATATGTGGTCTACCATCTACCATCTTACTATTTTTTAAGCATACACTGCAGTATTGTTGTCAGTAGGTATAATATTGTATGAGAAGATCTTTAGAATTTACTTCATCTTGCTTACCTGAAGTCTTACATCCATTTATTAGTAACTTCCCATTTCCCATTCCCTTTATTCACTTTTTTTTTTTTTTTTTTTTGCGGTACTGGAGATTGAACTCAGGGGCATTCTACCTCTGAGCTCCGCCCCTAGCCCTATTTTTTATTCTTTTATTTTGAAACAGGATCTCACTAAGTTGTGGAGTGCCTCACTAAGTTAGCTGAGGCTGGCCGCAAACTCGGATCCTCCTGTCTTAGCCTCCCAAGTACTAGGATTACAAGCGTGCACCACCGCTCTCGGCTTTCCTTTATTCATTTTTATAATCCATTTATGTCTCCTTGACCACAATTCTGTAATCACTTTATGAATAGTTTATTCATATTTTCATTACTATTTACTCATACTGTATTTCTATTACTCTCTCCTGGTAGGCAGAGGCAACAGTGTCTTGGGCACATCACCTCTCTGAATCTCGACTTACTCTTTATAAATTGAGAATACTCTTCTTTACTCCTGTCTTTCCTTCCTTTCTGGGTTTTATGAAGATCAAACAAGAAAATGAATATGAAAATATTTTATAAAGTTAATTTAATCTGCTGATGTGATACTTTATCAGTGTCTTGTTTTCTTTTGTCAGTGAAATATGAGTCATCAAGAGCCATTAAGTAGAAATAAGTCAAACTGGGAGCTTTGTGAGTCTATTTTGTATTCCACATATTTTGTCAGCAAATTATGGTTACAGCAGAACATGCATATTTTTTGGATCACTGCAGTCTGAAATGATTGCCCTTGAGCAAAGAAAGAAAGAGAACAAGCGAGAGGAAAACCCACATCATCAAACTTCTTTCAGTTATTGCAATCAAATCTGAGTTCAAACATTGCCAATTATATTCATGTACTTTTGTACCTATAGTATTAAAACACAAATTTCTTAAAAAGTTATAGTCAGTTTTTCAAGTGTCTTAAGAGATCATTCTCAATCTTTTTTTTTTTTTTAACATACTTTCATAAATTTCCATGTTCTTGGCATAAGACCTAATGATACTCTGTCAGCCATCTGAAAGTATTATCCTTTTAGAGAAAAGCAGTGATAGTGAGATATGCTTTAATCATATTTGTATGAAATTAGTTTTTGATTATAGCATATTGTTACTTTTGTTATTTAAAAGCCTCCTTATAGTTGAGTTTGGTGGCACACTCCTGGATTCCCAATACTTGGGAGGCTGAGGCAGGAGGATGGCAGGTTTGAGGCCAGCTTCAGCAAATTAGCAAGACCCTGTTTGCAAATTAAAAAAATAAATAAAAAGGTCTGGGGATGTATCTTGGAGATAGAATACCCCTGGGTTCAATCCCTAGTATCAATCAATCAATGTCTCCTTACATGCAAATAAAAGGTATAGTTTTCAGAAAAAAAAAAGATATATCCTTAATACTCCTTCTACGTTGTCCTTAATGTACTTTCTATATTGTCCATCAGCAGTGTTAAAACACTTTGGTGCATAATTATTGCTATACTTAACTGACATTTCATTGTCTTGATTACTTTAAATAATGTCATTAATACATAGAAATGCAAAATTATTCTGCAGATATATGTTGCCATTCTCTTGCAGGGCTCTCCCAATTGGACATTAGTATGTTAGAACTTGTTCAATATTTTGAGTTTCATAGATACTTACTTGGACCACACTGACAGACATTTAGAGACAGAGAAAATGTTGTTCTTATTCATGTGTTACACTTTTTTTTTTTTTTTTTTTTTTTTTGCGATACTGGGGATTGAACCCAGGGGTATTCTACCTCTGAGCTACACTCCCAGCCCCATTTTTTATTCTTTATTTTGAAACAGGATCTCACTAAGTCACAGAGGGCCTCACTAAGTAGCTGAGGTTGGCCATGAACCTATGATCCTCCTGTCTCAGCCTCCCCAGTACTGGGATTACAAGAGAGTGCCACCACACCCAGCTTGTATTATACTATTTTGCTTATTAGCCCCAGAATAGGTTTAGCATACTAATATTTATAGTGATTATATAATATTTACAAGGGATTTGTATTTTCAAGTTTAAAGGGAAAGATGTCCTGTGAATCTGGCACACAGTCCAAGAAAATGAAAAACACATTAGAAAAATATTCAGTAGAGAATAGTATGATGTTTCCATATACTCTATATGAGAAATGTTGATTTGAGTATGTTATGCTATTTTTGAAAAATGTCAACGCTATAGTTTCTTGTTTAGATCTAAAATGTTTGATTAGCCAACTTACAACCTTTTTTTATGTTTGCAGAGTATGTTGATTTGTACCAACAAAATTCCATAAAATAAGTATAAAAATTGTTGAAGTTCTGGAAAGCTAGACACTTTAATTTTGGTTTTTCGAATTCATAATTTTCTATGAGAAATTGTCTCTGGTTTTCTGGCTAGTACTGAGAACCATTTATACCGCTTCATAGAAAAATGAATAATGAGGACTGCTGGAGTTTTCATGCAAACATAGCTATTAAAGAGACTTAAATCTTTGTTCACTCTGAGGAAATAAATGCTTAGAAAATTCTTACTGTAAATATGATTATAGCAGTTTCCCAAAGCCAATAAAATAAGTATTTGGTCAGCTAATGAAAAATTTAGTCAGTGCAATTAAGCAGCTAATGTGGAGACATGAATCAAAGTTTCAGAGCTGCTGAGAACCTCTTACCTCGACTTGTAGGCTCAAGTGCTTCACTCAGATCTTAGTAGTATAGTTGTTTATTCAAGGTAAACTTCTTTAGGAATAAGAATATTTACAAGCCCGTAGTTTCTTATTGTGATCAGAAATATTTTCTTGAGACATAGGAAGCCCTTTCCTTTCCTTTCCTTTCCTTTCCTTTCCTTTCCTTTCTTTTTGTTCTTCCTTCCTCCCTCCTCCCTTCTTTCTTTCTTTTGTTTTTTTGTGGTACTGAGGTTTGAACCCAGGGGCACTCTACCACTGAGCTATACTCCCCAGCCCTTTTAATTTTTATTTTGAGGCAGGATCTTACTAAGTTGCGGAGGCTGGTCTTAAACTTGTGATCCTTCTATCTTAGCTTTCTAAGTATTGAGATTAGAGGCATGTGCCACTGTGACTGGCTGAAAGCACTTTTATTAAAAAAAAAAATAATAAATCTCTCTTTGAGTTTATAATATGTCCTGAAAAACCTTTTTATTATGTAAGAGAGGAGTCAGGTAATTTGATCAGGGTTCAGAGCTCTTTGCTAGGAAAAAGATCTTTATGTGAAGAAATTCTAACAATATGTATTTCACTTGTTTCATTTGGAATTTTAATTATATTATGATTCTTGCATATGAAGAGTAATTTTAAGTATTTTCTAAAACTGTATGAATTCTTGTTAAATTAGTTCTGCTGAATACAGCTGGAGATAATAACATCGCTGAGCAGATAGGTGCCACTCAGCATTCATTTTACACACACCCATGGCTGGCTGCTTCTCTCGTATCCTACAAGAATTTCCCCATATCATCACTTTCCCAAATCTCTCACTCCTACTTTCCCCATTTCACTCACACTTAGTAACTAACCTTTCAACCTACTGCACAGAGAAAATGTACATGAGTGTGTTCCCTCAAAAGCTCTACCTGGACTATATACTTGTCTACATTTGTACCTTTTTTTACTCCTTCTGTGCAACTTTAGAGACAAAATGGCCTATCTTGCATTTGAGGCAAATCCCACCACCATGTTATGTGGTTTATTTTGCTCTTCAACTCAGGAATATTACACCAACAATTTAGATTCTACCTCTCTTCAAGTTTTCTCTTTGTTGAAACTTTTTCTTCACTACATGAACATAATATTTTCACTTCATCAACCCTGAAGCTTCTTTGACTACTGCCCTCTCTTCCATATTTGATGACAGACTATTTAAAGATGTCTTATGCTTGCTGTCTCCGCTTCCTTATTTTTGATTCATCCACCACCAAACCTAGTCTTATTTGGCTGTTATTTGAAATCTGACTTTACTAGTTCACCATGGACTGCCTCCCCCCCCCTCCTCTCTCTCTCCTCTCTCTCTCTGTTTCTTATTTAACCCAGGAGTATTCTACCACTGAGCTACACCCCCCAAGCCCTACTTTTTCTATTTTTTTTTTTTTTTGCGGTACTGGAGATTGAACTCAGGGGCACTCTACCTCCGAGCTACACCCCCAGCCCTATTTTTTTATTCTTTATTTTGAAACCGAGTCTCACTAAGTTGCGGAGTGCCTCACTAGGTAGCTGAGGCTGGCCGCAAACCCGGATCCTCCGGTCTCAGCCTCCCGAATGCTGGGATTACAAGCATGCGCCACCACGCCCGGCTTCTATTTTTTGTTTTAAAACAGGGTCTCACTAATTTGCTAAAGGTCTCACTAAATTGCTGAGACTGGCCTTGAACTTCCTATCTTCCTTTCTCAGCCTTCCAAGTACTGGGATTGCAGGCATGAGCCACCACATTTGACTTCTACTGACTTTATAATTATAAAATTTGATGGGTTGTATGTGGTCCTTATTTTATCTCTCTGCTGAACTGCTCTCTTTATTTTTCAAACGGTTTCTCCTTTCTTTGAGACACTGCTTACTTTCAGTTTTTTTCCCTCTGACTTCAAATATTTTTGGCCAATTCTTCTTTCTCTGCTAAAGTTATTAATTGTGCCAGATCTTCCCTTAACCTTTTGGTCTCATTTGCAACATTAACTGAGTGAGTACTACTAGGTACCTTCTGGGCTTTGTTCATGGCACTTCTTGGACATTGTTTCTGATCATTTAAAACAACTCTGAATAGCTATGGACCTGTGCTGCAACCACTACTAAGGGGGTAGGATTTAATACAATACGTTCGATTCTAAAGCTATATTGAAGTAATATATGAATCTACTTGGGCTGCCATAGTAAAATACCATAGATTTGATAATTAAAACAACAAAAAAATTATTTCTTACAAATCTGAAAGCTAGCCGGGCATGGTGGTGCACGCTTGTAATCCCAGCCTTTGGGAGGCTGAGACTGGAGGATCTGGGTTCGTGGCCAGCCTCAGCTACCTAGTGAGGCCCTCTGCAACTTAGTGAGACCCTGTTTCAAAATAAAGAATAAAAAATAGGGCTGGGGGTATAGCTCGAAGGTAGAATGCCCCTGAGTTCAATACCAAGTACCACCAAAAAAAAAAAAACAAAAAAACAAAAAACAAAACCACCTGAAAGCTAGAAAGTCTTGCTAATTTCTTGCTGGTGAATATTTTCTTCTTGTCTTGTAGATGTCTGCCTTCTGTCACATTCCACATTGGCTATCCTCACAGGGCCAGGAGGAGGATGAGGGAGAGATTATCTCTTCTTATAAGGGCACTAATTTCATGATAAGGGCCCCACCTTTTCGATCCCTTATAAATCTGATTGCCTCTGAAAGACCTCATCTCCAAATACCATCACATTGGGGGTTAGAGCATCAATATCTGAATTGGAGAAGGGGCACAATTCAGTCCATAGCAAATGGTTTTCAAACTTTTTAAAGGAACAAAATTAAAAAAAACCAAAAAACTCTTACTATGCTCTTCAAGTATAAAGTTGATAGAAACAATACTGTACTATTACAGTGGGAGTAACATATCCTGGCCTCCTGATGATAGCTTGGGAATTCTCCCATCTAACCTCACAATGTCCCAAGGTAGCTTGCTCAAAACCCAGGGTCTCTGAAAAAACCAGGTAAATGGACAGTGACTGATGTTAAATTCCAAGTCTGTATTTATTTTATTTGCTTTAAATTCATATTTCCAAATGGATCCTGGATACTTCTATTTTTCTACCTCAGTTTTCTATGTCTCAAATGGAATTTTTTTTACTGCGAAATCTGTTGCAACTATTATACATCTTGTGGTAAAACTTCCTATCCCAGCTATTCTTTCAGGCTGGAGTCTTTGGAGTTGTTAAAGGTTTCTTCTTGCTACTGTCTTACAGTATATAATTGGATATTTAAGGTCTGTAGAATCATAGCCCCATAGAGGCCCTTATAATCTTTTACTTTTTCTCTTTTTTTCCAACCCTTTTCTTCTCCAACCTGTCATACAAAGAGATTTCTAAAGTTGGGATTGGATTATTTTTTACTTTTTTTTTTTCTTGCCATACTGGGGATTGAACTCAGGGGCATTCTACCTCCGAGCTCTACCCCCAGCCCTATTTTTTATTCTTTATTTTGAAACAGGGTCTCACTAAGTTGCGGAGGGCCTCACTAAGTACTGGGATTACACGTGTGAACCACCACACCTGGCTATGGATTGGGTTACTTTACTTACATATTAACATCTTCTCATGGGTTCCCATTATCTTTTTTTTTTTTCCTTTTTTTAATGAAGGAATCTGCTTAAGCACATACCTGTAATCATAGTACTTAGGAGGCTGAGATAGATAGGAGGATTGCAGGTTCAAGGGCAGCCTCAGCAGCAAGTGAGACTCTGAGCAATCCAGTTAGAACCTTTCTCAAAAACAAAAAATTAAAAGGACTGGGGTCTAGATTGGAGGTAGACGCTAGGTCCAATCCCCAAGTACCAAAAAAAAAAAAAAAAAAAAAAAGAAAGGAGGGGGCCTCTGGCTACATCGTTCAAACTCCCAAGTGATCTTCCTACCTCAGCCTCCTAAGTAGGTGGGACTGCAGGTGCATGCCTCCATGCCCAGCTTCCATTTTCTATTTTAATAGATATTCAAGCCATACAAGGTTCTCTTTTCTCTTGACATGCAGAATACATTCTTCTCAGGCCTTAAGCCATTGTACAGTCATCTTTTTCTAGAATAACCTTATTTGCTTCTTTATCTACTTGGCAAATTATCATCCTCTCTTCATATATCAACTTACACATTTATGTTTCTGCACTTTTCTGATTTCTCTAGGTTTCTAGTTCTCTTATAATTAAAAATTACTGATTTTTTTCATGTCTTTCTTCCCACCAGACTTTGAGCTCCTTGGGAACAAGGGTTGT
The DNA here is from genome assembly GCA_004027655.1 of Graphiurus murinus. NCBI lineage: Eukaryota > Metazoa > Chordata > Mammalia > Rodentia > Gliridae > Graphiurus > Graphiurus murinus. Next base: position 10,542 of record PVLC010021840.1, read on the forward strand.
TTTCTCATCTAGTATAGTTCCTGAGACATAGTAAGTGTTGAAGATATGTTCATTGGGTAAATGGATTTTTTCAAGAATATTAACTTTTTTTTTTTTTTTTTTGTGGTACTGGGGATTGAACTCAGAGGCATTCTACATCCGAGCTATACCTCCAGCCCTATTTTTTATTCTTTTATTTTGAAACCGAGTCTCACTAAGTTGCGGAGTGCCTCACTAGATAGCTGAGGCTGGCCGCGAACCCGGATCCTCCGGTCTCAGCCTCCCGAATGCTGGGATTACAAGCGTGCGCCACCACGCCCGGCTAAGAATATTAACTTTTTAAACATATCTACTACCACCTTTTTCATCTATTGATGAGGTAGTAGGATAAGATGATTTCTAACTTTTCCTTCCAGTTTTAGGATTCTGTGTTACTTCCCTCACTGTACTGCCTATACTGTCTTTACTCATGAGTCCTTTCATTTATTTTATGAAACATTTAAAATTTATTTTCAATACGGACATATAGAATTAATTTGGATTTAAATATGATTATCTTATTTTTAGTTCCATAAAACATTGGATTTTACAAATGAAGCCAACTAGGAACAAATAATATCAAGAATAACCTTTGTTTGGATTTTGCTTCTCTTCCTTTCTATTGACTTATAGCAGGTCCACTTCAAAGCATGATCTAGAGATAAGAAAATTGTGTGGTATATTTTGAACCTGGGAATGACAAGTAGAAAAAAATATTTCAAAAGTAGAATTTAAGAAAATAGTAGGACTTTTTTCTTTCTTTCTTTTAACCTTTAGAATGATGAAATAAAGAATCCCTATTTTTTACTGTAAAGCGTTTTTTTTTTTTTTTTTTATAATGTATTGAAGCAGATTCTGTAAAATTAAGCCTCAAAAACTCACGATTTTGGAAGAAAAGTTGTATGTAACATACTAGAATGTGCTTTTATTTAAAATAATTTCCCACTATGTGCATGGTTACAAAGCATTGCCAAAAAATATATCTGGAAGCAAAACAGAATACTGACAATAATGCTATAATATTTTAAATATAAGAAAATATTTTCTTTACACATGAAATTTTTGGTCCAAATGATACTTAACCAATTAAGTGACTAGTCTATTAAAGCAGTCTATTCCAGAAAAGCTTCATTTTTGGTACCATTGATTGCATTAGCACATTACTTATGGTAATTGGCATAGACCGCCCCCCACACACACACAGAGTGATATTGTGGTTTTACTTTTGGAAGAAAGTACAAGTTTTCTGTGGGCTTAAGCATTAAAAATGCTTCTTAAAAACTTAGAATCATTACATATTAAACCAGAACTCTTGGAGCTTTTTCAGATTTTACTGCTATAGTTCCTTGTCCCTTGAGCTAGATATTTTATGAACCTGTTTTTACTTGCTGGAAAAGAGAATTTTCCATAACTAAGAGAAAACACCAGTTATTTTATTCATTTAACTTTGTCTTTGCTTGTTATTATTTGACTTAGAGATTTACCTGAGTTGTTGACATTATTCAGATTCCAGTTATGAAATAGAACTTTTAAGGAAAAAGTGCTTTGAATGGAAAGATAAATATATTACAGAACCTTTAGCTTTGGGTGTGTCTAGTCCTGTTTGAATTTCTTGTTTTCTTTTGCATTCATAGTTGTAGTCCATTATGATATTTATCTTTAAGTATAAATTGATTAATATAGCATGAGTTCAGCTTTTAAACCTAAAGATAAAACCTCAATTTTTCAAATATACACATTTAAGAAAATACTAGTATTTACATTTTAGACAAAGTAATTTTACAGGATGTATTTTATTCTGTCTTTATGTTATAGACATCTTCTAATTCCCAGGAAGCTGTCCTATCTTTCATACCCTTTCTTTTTTGTTTGCTACATTTTACCATGGCTAGGCTGTCTATATCTTAACTAATCATAACCCTGATTTAATTTTTAAAATTCTAATTTCTCTGTTTAGAAGTTAGGAAGATGGTTTTCTTAATGGTGGATGTTTAGTGAGTAAATATTTATTCTTGAGCTGGTTATGGTGGCACATGCTTGCAATCCCATTCCTTGGGAGGCTGAGACAAGAGGATTGCAGGTTCAAACTAGCCTCAGCAACTTAGTGAGACCCTGTTTCCAAATAAGAAATAAAATCAGGCGGGGGGGTATATCTTGGAGGTAGAATGCTTCTGGGTTCAATCTCCAGTACCAAAAAAACCAAAACACAAACAAACAAACAAAACCCTTATCTCATAGGGAACACTTAGCATTTACCAGTAGCCATAGTAAATGCTAGAGAGGTAAAGTGTTTAGTGAATTCAATGAAGAGAAGAAATAATTCTACCTGAACAATCCAGAAAAGGTGTGGCCCAGAGCAGTTGCTAAGTGTTTCAAACACAGAAAAATACAAAAGTAATATAGAAATAATAATAATTCTGCCACCCAGAATTGACATTCTTTTCAGTATCACTCCTCCTTCTGAACAAAGTAGAGCCCTTAGAATGCTTATCCTCAGACTTCTTGTTCTATTTTTGTTACCACCTTGTTGTTGTTTCAGGCTCATCTCTGTCTCTTTGGTCCTACTCTTCCTACGGGGCTTAATTTCCTTCTTGTTAAAACATCTCTTCAGTGGTTCTTTCATATTTTCGTTTTGGGAAAAAGTATTTTTCCTTTTTTTTAGCTCTGTTGTATTCTGTATGTTTTTCTTGCATGTGTCTTTCAGTTCACTAATCATTTCTCTCTCTGTGGATAATCTACTGCTTAACCTGTCCATTAAGATTTTTATTCCAGGAATTTGTTTGATTCTTTTTTTTTCTTTCTTTCTTTTCTTTTTTTTAACTATGGATTGAATCTAGGGACATTCTACCTCTGAGCTACACTCCCATCCCTATTTTTCATTCCTTATTTTGAAACAGGGTCTCACTAAGTTGCACAAGGGCTCACTAAGTAGCTGAGGCTGGCCGCAAACCTGCGATCCTCCTGTTTCAGCATCCCAAGTACTGGGATTACAAATGTAAGCCACCACATCGGCCTCTGATTCTTTAAAAAAAGAAAATGCCTATTCTTATTGTATTGTCCTTTTGCTGCCTTATGATGTCTATTCCTTTTTTCATCTCTTTGGACGTTAAATATACTTCTTTTAAAGTTTCTTTTAGATTATTCTCTTATTTACAGATTATTTACTAGATTATTTCACTGTATGGGAGTCTGACTTTTTATAGGCAAGTCCTTGCAATTTTTGTTGTTATTGTGAAACCCTTTTTAGTAGGAATTATTTTCTCATGGGCCTTGTATTATGGAGGCATACTGATAGAGGAAGTAATATTTGCTTCTGCCTGTGGGCTTAGTTGAATCTGAACCAATTGTTGTTCTCAATTTCTTGGGGTTGCTGCAGCCTTAGGTGTTCTGATGTCTAACGTGTGATTTCTTTCCCATCATGTCTTTCAATGGATTATAAGCTTTTTTTAATGACTGACTCCAGGCTAATGAGCAGTTTTTTTTCTATAAGTTGTTTTACAGATGGTATGATATGTTATAGGTCTGGGTTATATGCAGGGAGCCACTTCCTATTCCAGCTTCCTATCTCTGACAGGACCGAGGCTTGTATCATCCCTGTATGGGTGTCATATCACTGGTCCCTGCGCTTGCCTGACCTTCAGCCAAGAAGCTCACTCCTCTTACTCCAGAGTTATCTCTTCCTCCGTCCCTCCCTCCCTCCCTCCCTCCTTCTTTCCTTCCTTCCTCTCTCCCTCCCTCCCTCCTTTCTTTCTTTGGATTAGTTTATTTGATTATTTTCTTTTGTTATATAAATAACATTTCTGTGTTGGACAGGGAAGCTTCTCTTGTCTCAGAATGGAGTGTCTGCTATTTGAACCATGCTGTGGAAGACAGGCAGTGGTAAGGGCATTCATAAAGCTGTCTAAGAAAAGGAAACAGCACAACCAAAGGCATGGAGTAGGCAACTGTGAGGCTCTACTAAGGAATAACAGAAAACCTCATGGTTGACTCTGGCTAAAGTTCAGGGTTCATGGAAATGATTAATGGGAAATAAGTTTAGAAAGGTGGACTGGAATCAAGTACTGTAGGCCTTGAAGGGTAGGGTAAGGAATTTGGACTTTGTGGTTCAAAACAGGGAGACAATCAATGTCTATTTGTATGAGAGTGGTGCAGAGCTTTGCCCTGAGAAGATTAATTTGGTAAACATGAGTAGGTTGGCACAGAGAGAACATATTATAAATAAGTAGATCAGTTATGTACTACTAACATGAAAGAGGTAATAAAGACCTGAAATAAAGGGACAATAGTAGCAATACGGATGACGTGTGGAACAAGAGAAAGGAGAGCCAGTGAAAACAAATAATTAGCAAATTTAACTTTTGAAAGAATACTTAGTAGGATGTGCATCATAATTTTGAAGTACAGATTTCTGCATATATATTTGTAGCCATACAAATGTATTATATATGTGTGTAAGTATGTACTGGTATCCTTGGATTTCTCTCTTATCTGATGATAGGAGATTAACAAGCAAAGACTCTTCTCCTTTGAAAAGTTCACTTTTTTCTTCATAATTAGGAAAGTGAAAAGGGAAAGAAAGAGGGCAACAATGTCATTATTGTTGGACAAGACGTGGAAATAGATAGGAAGGAAGGTTTCATGGGCTAGGAAAGGACACAGGTACATTCTAATAAGCAGAAGGAAATTTGCTCCTTAAGAAAGGCCTATCTCTTAATATTAACAGTATGAAGGAGAAGGCGTATATGGTGGGCAGGCACACTGTACTTCGTGAATGTTCTGTGCCATATGCTTTACATCTTAATCTATCCATCTTTTTCTTACTTAATCTTCTAAAAAACTATGAAGCATAATTATTATCTCTCGTTTACAGATGAGGAAACTGAAGCTTGAAAAATAAAAGCACTTTCAAATTCACGTTAGTAATTGTCCAGAGAAGAATCCAAACCTAAATGTGTCTGTTTCCAAAGCCTTTGTCCTTTTTGCTTAAACATTTGTCTTTATGTGTTTATAAGATAAACAAGGGAAATGGTACAGGAGAGAAGACTGAGATTTATAGTTAATTTAGAGGTTCTACAGTCAACAGAAAACCACATCAATAGAGAGAGAGTTTCCTTCCATAAACTTAGGGGAATGCTTAACTAACTAGCTAAATGAAGAGGGAAATTGAGTTTGGTTTCTCCACCCAGACTGCTACCATAGAGAGCTCAGTATTTTACACTTTGGTAAAGCTATAAATGTGCAACATTCTAATCAGGAAAAATGTCAGATTATCAGGAATTTGGCTGAAATCTTTGACCATTTGACGTATATCACCTGCCACCTTGCTTTTCAATTTTCATAGGTCAGCTTTTTAGTCACTTATCAATACTGACTTGCTCTTCAGATATATAATCTTCAAAGGGTTCCTTACAGATAAATTTGATTTTTACTAACTGCTGCTTTTCCCATCTTAAGTTGATGTATTGACTTTGCAAGGAAACAAGGAATCCCTTAAAATAGTAAAAAGAACAATATGAATGTAACATATTTCAATATTAAACATACACTAGGATGAATTGTTACAATTATATAAATTATTACAAATGAAGTCATAGTAGCTATAAGTAGCAATATTTGCCGACACCAAGGGCAAGTAAAAATGGTTCAGTATTTACCTGCAGATTGTTTTACTGGAGTGATAGTAGCTATACATCTGTGACAGTATCGTGTGTACTACTTTTTTTCAAAATAAAATATTTCATAAATAGAAAATATATCATATATACATTTATAATATATAAGTATATTATATACAATCATATATATATATATATATATTACAAAGAGCAATAATGAAACAGTTGCTTGCTGAATTGTTTCAATTTTGTTGCTTCTCTGTTCTCTACTTGATGTCCTCTATTTTGAATTCTGCTCATTAACTCAAGACATGGAACATGATCAGTACTGTTGAACCATCTTAGTGGATTCCTCTTCCTCTCCTGTGCTCCCATCTGAATATGATGATTATCATTCCTTTGCTTTGCTTTTCATTTTTATTCTCCCAGTTTCATTAAGGTATGATGGATAAAATTGTATACATTTACAGAGTACAACTTGTTTTTACATATATATAGTAAAATGATTAAATTTTGTGTGATGAGAACATTGAAGATCTATTTTCTAAATAGTTTTTCAAGTATACAATACATTCTTATTAGCTATAGTTATGCTGTACAATATATCTATAGAATTTATTCATCATAACCAAACTTTTATGAATTTTAACCAATACTTCCTCACCATTCTATTCTCTGCTTCTATGAGTTTACCTTTTTTACATTCAACATATGAGTGAGATCATTTGGTGTTTATCTTTCTCCACCTAGCTTATGTCACTTAGCATAATGTCCTTTAAGCTCATCCATGTTGACACAAATGACACAACAGAATTTCCTTCTTTTTAAAGGTTTAATAGTATTCCATTGTATGTGTCTAATAAATATATATGTATGTATGTATATCACTCATTTTCTTTACCCATTGATGGACACCAGTTGATAACATATCTTGGCTATGATGGATAATACTGCAGTAAACATGGGAGTGCAGATATCTCTTCAACATACCGATTTAATTTCATTTGCATGTATATTCAATGGCTTCAATAATTTATACTCCCATCTGCAGTGTACAAGTGTTCACTCTTTTCTCTGCATTGTTGCCTACCCTTATGTTTTTGATAGTAGTTATTTATTGTCTTTTTGATAATAGCCATTTTAACAGTTGTATGGTGGTGTGTATCTAATTGTGATTTTAATCTACATCTTCCTAGATTAGTACTGTTACGATTTTATAACACACACACACACACCACACACACACACACACACACACACACACACACACACACACACACACACACCCCATTTGTATTTTCCTCTTGAGAAATATCTATTTGGGTCATTTGCTTTGTGTGTGTGTGTGTGTGGTGTTGGGGATTGAACCCAAGGGCATTCTACCCCCGAACTACATCCCCAGCCGTATTATCATTATTACTATTATTATTATTATTTATTTATTTATTTTAAAACAGAGTTTCACTAAGTTGCGGAGTGCCTCACTAAGTAGCTGAGGCTGGCTGCGAAACTGGATCCTCCAGTCTCACCCTCCTAAGTACTGGGATTACACGTGTGCGACATCATACTCAGCTTGCCTATTTTTTTAATTGGGTGGTTTTCTTACTATTGAGTCGTTTGAGTTCCTTATATTTTTTCATATAAATTCTTTATCAGAAGTATAGTTTGAAGGTATCTCTTCCCATTCCATAATCGTCTTCACTCTGTTGATTGCTTTCTTTGTTGTACAGAGCTTTTTAGTTTGATGTCCCAATTGTCTATTTTTGCTTTTGTTATCTGTACTTATAGA
>PVLC010021841.1:0-27466 GCA_004027655.1 Graphiurus murinus
GCTTACTCCTTGTAACACATGTACCACCGTGGGGCAGGATTTTTACACTGGGGAAAGCGATGCATGTGTGGGGTTGGTGGTATATAGGAAATATACTTTCTGCTCAAATTTTCTGTGAACTAGAACTGTTCTAAAAAAATAAAGTCTATATTGTAAAAACAACAACAACAACAAAAATCAATATCGGAATGCACCTTTCATGTCTCCCCAGAAGTGTGAAGCTCCCCTGGGCGTGGTCCCTACATGTCCATTTCTTTTTTTTTTTTTTCAGTACTGGGGATTGAACCCAGGGGCATTCTACCTCTGAGCTACACCCCAGCCCTATTTTATTCTTTATTTTGAAACGAGATCTCACTAAGTTGTGGAGGGCCTCACTAAGTAGCTTAGGCTGGCCATGAACCCGGATCCTCCTGTCTCAGCCTCCCAAGTACTGGGATTACAAGTGTGCACCACCACGTCTGACTCTGCATGTCTGTTTCCACCCTGCCTCAGTGACCAACACACAAACTGTGTCTCCCATGCCCCTGACTACGCCACTGGGTTCCTCTGGCCCAGCTCCTCCCCCACAGCTGCCTCTGAATGTCCCTGGTGTTCTGGGCCACAGACATCTGTATCAATGATTTTGAGACCAGAGCTGAACAGATCACTCACCGGGCAGGAGGATCTTGGCCACCCTCCTTTCAGGGAGTAGAAAATTGGAGATAGAGCAAGACAGACCCTCCACAGTCCTGCTCTGGAGGGTCACACTGGACACCACAGCCAAGAGGCTGGTGGTGGGTGAGACTGAGAAGTTGGTCGCTGCAGGCAATGGCTGTCCTCTGAGGTCTCTCCACTCTACCGAGGGCTCTGGGTACCAGCCCACAGAGGTGCACTCTATGCGGACAGTTCTGTCCTTGTTGTTAACCACTCGGATTCTGGGCTCTGAGCCCAGCCCTGGAGGAAGAGACATCAGCTTGAATGTTTGCAGCCACAGATGCATCCATTAAAAATAAATGTCTTAAGATTTTTAGTAGGTACTAGCAAAAGTTCACAAGCTACCTGCCTTATGAAATAGGCAGATCCCTAATATAATACCTTTCTCCATAGATAAAATGGAGCAGAAAAGGTTTGGGAAGATTAAATGAGTTTCTTACACCTCACAGTCAGTGTGGGGACTGGAGCGTGTGTTGGTCTGACTCCTAAGAAAACTTCCTCCTGTCTCTTCCCCTATTTTCTTCCCTTTCTCATTCTCTTTCTCCCTTTCTGTATCTCCACCTCTCTCTTTCCCTCTCTTATTCTGTTTCTCATTCCTTCGCTCCTTCTCGCTCTCTGTGTATCTCTGCCTCTGTCTCTTTTTTCCTCTCCCTCTTTCTGTCTCTGTCTTTGTCTCCATCTCTCCTTTTCTCTCTCACCTTTGTATTCTGTCTCTGTCTCTGCCTTTCCATCTCGTCTCCCTGCTTCTCTGCCTCTTTCTTATTCTGTCTCACTGCCTGTGTCTCCTTCCTTCCTCTCTCCCCTCCTTCCCTCTCTGTTCCTCTCTGTTTCTGTGTCCATCTCTCTTGGTCTCTGTCTCTATCTCTTTCTCTTGCTCCCTTTCTTTTCCCTTCCTTTCTCATTCTCTGTCTCTCCATCTCTGGGCCCTGTTTCTCGGTCTCTTTCCCTGATTGCCTTTCTTTTTTTCCCTCTCTCCCTGCCCACCCCTCTTTCCAAGGTAACGGTATGAGGAAGGGAAGGAAGATTAGAAAACCCAGTCGTCTCTTCAGAATGCCATTCCCGAGTAAAACACAGAGCCCGTGGGGGAAATGGATTCGCCCGGAAGCAAGTGTTGGGGACGTTCTTAGGCTCAGGAACTGTAGGACTGGACTGAGGTTCCCGGGTCGACCAGAAGCGCGGGCTGCCCCACCTGCCACCTTCAGCCTCAGGGAGGCCTCGCTGTGGGACGTGTGTTCCTTGAAGCGGCAGCGGTAGGTCCCAGCGTCGGACCTGGTGACATTGCGGATTCTCACAGCCGCCTCGCCCCAGGCCAAGCGGTCGCCCACGAAGGCCGTCCTTCCACGGTACTGCGCCATCTGCTCCTCAGGCACGTCCGCCCCGCCCTTGCGCACGTGCACGGCGGGGGAGGGCTGGTCCCGGTACCACCGGAGCTCCATGCCCTTGGCGCTGATGTTGAGGGACAGCGAGCACGGCAGCTTGGCCTCTTCCCCCACTCTGACCAGCAGAGGGTCCCGAGGTCCCAGGACGCGGAAATCGGCTTTCCCTAGGAGAGGCAGATCCGAAAGGGCTGGGTTAGGGCGCATGTGGGCAGCCATGTGCCTGGCCTTCCCAGAACAGGACCCGCAGTGGGCAGGACTCGGTCCCTTTCTGCCCCTCTCCTTCTCATCCCAGGGTGGAAATGGAGCCTTTCCTACCGCTTCCCGTGGGCAGGAGCTGCAGGAAGCCAAGGATGATGAAGCAGCTCTGCAGAGAGGCGTCTCCACTGCGCGGGTTCGCCATCCCTGCCGGGGACAGAGAGACACACGAGTGAGACAGGCTCCAGACATGGTGGAAGAGAAGACACCACCAGGAGGCTAACAGGAGCAAAGCAGACATTACCTGGGGAGAAAAAGGCCGCTCACTCACACTATCAGTTAATCCTAGAAACAGACACAGCGGCCCTCTTTCACCACCCAAGTATCCACCAGCTCACAAGCGCTCCTCTTCCTGTCACCCACCGCAGAGTTCCACGGAGAGATCCTTGGGTGTAGATGGGTTTTATTTTCTGACTTGCTCATTTAAGGGGCTGTTGTTGTTTTACCCAACATCTATCCCTTTATTGCTATGAACCACCAAGATGTTGGTGGAGAAAACCCAAACTTGATTAAGCAAATATAAGGTCTGAACTACATCAATAGATTTGTCCCCCTTTTCCTGCTGTTCTGAAAGGACATCTACAATTGGGAGCAGAGGACACAAATCCCTTGGCAAGTATGGCTGTACCAAGACACTAGGTTTATTTGTTTGTTTGTTTTATGATACTGAGGATTGAACCCAGGGGTATTCTACCCATGAGCTATACCCCAGTCCTGTTTTATTTTGAAACAAAGTCTCACTAAGTTGCAGAGGGCCTTGCTAAATTGCTGAGGATAGCCATGAACCTACAGTCCTCCTGTCTCAGCCTTCTAAGTACTAGAATTACAGATGTGTGCCACAAAGACACTAGGTTTTGATAGTTATAAACTTGGTTTGGAGAGCAAGCTTTTGGAAACAGGTCTGCTAGCCTGGTAGGTTTTACCTGGCACAGCCTCACAGCATTGGCATTTATGTGCATGCGTGAGGAATTATGTTAGCAAAGGCCTATCTGGCTCTTGCCTTGTAGGAAAACCCATGGGTCTCCCCCTTCCCCCCCGCCCCCCGAGTCTGGGCAGAATAAAGCAAATACACCATGAGAACCATTAAAATAGAAAATACTCACCTCCCTCTGAAGCCAGCTTCCCAGGGAAACTTTGGAAACTTTGAGGGAATTGATCGAGTTCCCTGCAAATTCCAGGCAGGGTATAGTCCAAGTGAAGTACACCAGCTCCAGGTGGTGATCTGAGAGGGGAGCCTAGAAATCTGGCATAAGCAGCCAAGCTTACCAACTTCTACAGAATCCTCATCACTGTTTTGCAAAAATAAACAACTCTGCCTTTTTGACAGTTTCAACAGAAAAAAAAAAAAAAAGCTTCCTAAGGGGCGTGGTTGACAGTATTAAGGTTGAGGATAAAGATGCTGGTTGCAGGAGATAGTGAAGAGACGGAAGGTTGAGTGAAGTGGCTCACGAGAGGGTGGCCAGCTGGGCCAGCTTGGGTCCACCAGGAGCCCCAGGGAGGAGACAGATTGCCAGTTCTGGGATTCCAGCCAAACATGGATGCTAGAGAGCTCAGATAAAGTTATTTGGTTATCTAGAGAGCTTCAGACCAGCCACGCTGGGGCCAGCTCCTTTGGGGAAATTGCCATAATGGTGTTGAAATTGGTCTAAATCTGGCATTGCCCCTGTCCAGGAATTCAGGCCTCATCCTTTCCTCAGCCCATGACAGAGACTCAGAGAGAACACACACACACACACACACACACACACACACACACACACACACACACAGCATTATAGTTGTCAAGGACTGGGAAGATGGGGGAGGCCGAAGTGAAAATGGATGTGGAACTGCTTAATGGTTTGGAGGTTTTATCTTAGGGTGCTGGAATTAGATAGAGGTGGTAATTGCAAAACATCATGAGTGTATTAAATGCCACCAAATGGTATACTTTAAAATGGTTAATTTTATGCCATGTGAGATTTCACTTCAATTTAAAAAAAGAAAATAGGAAAAAAAAAAAACCAGAATAAAGAAAAAACAAAAATAAAAAAAAAAAAAAATAATGGGAAGGGAAAAAAAGACCGGCCCACCCCCAGGTGATATTAGCTTTAGAGAGAGAGAGAGAGAGAAAGAAGAGAAGAGAAGAGAAGAGAAGAGAAGAGAAGAGAAGAGAAGAGAGAGAAAACAAACAAAAAAGCTCCCACCAGTATCAGCAACTTCTCTGAAAAGGGATTTCTAGCTCTTAGCGCCCTCTGCCGGAAGACATGGATCAGCACATCACCTCTCCTGGGCCCCTAAGTCAGCCAGGATTTTATCTGCAACAAGCCACTATCTTTTGTTCCCAGGCCTTGAGCAGACCAGTCTGTGCTCTCCAACAGACAGTTCCTCCTGTAGCTCCTCCCTCTGTACTTCCAGTGGGACCGGGTCCAGGGCCGACTAGGAGAAGGAGTCTCCTTCTGCCTCCCTGGGTCTGTGTGCAGTGTTCTCGGTTCCTCCAGGCAGTTGGAGTGCCATCCACCCAAAAGACAGATCCCAGCTGCATCTCTTGGGCCACAGACTCTGTGGTGCTGGGCGGTGGCTCGTAGCACCCACACCTCCTGTGTTCTCCCGACTTTCTTGGATGTAAAGATTATTTTGTCAGGGTCCTGCAGATCCTGCGTACCCGTGGCGGGAGGCTCCCAAGGCACAGAGCTGCCCACCCATTTCTCCTACTTCCATGTTTCAGCAGCGAGTCCTGAGCTTTGGACAGGGCATTGTTGGAAGGCAGTGGACGGGAACACCTCAGGAGAGATGGCCAGGAGAAGGAGCAACCGGACTGCATGACAGGAGGGAGAGGAAGGGAGAACTGTGAGAATATAATGAGGTCTTTTTTTAATCAAAGGAATAGCTTGGCTTAAGCTCCCTTTTGTAAAACCACCATTTTGTAATCTTGTGTGTGCTTTGTTCTTTTCTGTCGGTTTCCATCTCCTGAGAATTGCAAGTGCCAACCCCTCCTCCAGCATCCCCTTCTACCAATAGTGTAAAGACTGTGCGGTTACACTCCCACTAATAGGAGCACAGTGCAGGAGCTGAGCAATGAAAATAAAATACCCAGCAGTTTTCCACCATGTTGTTCCTGCACGCCTGACTTTACTGGTGGCAGGATCCCTTTTTGCAAAAAGTAAAATTGCCTTGCTGAGCCACTTTTGAACATGTGACTTTTCTTATAAAGCCATGGAAATTTATTTCTAACAATTTGATGACCCATACAGGAAAATCAGATCATTGCCAGAGGGTTGTGGGCACTTCTCTCTGGGGAAGACACATCCTGCTTCTGAGTTGCTGGCTGCCCTGGGACAGAGGAAGTACCACTGAGTGGAAAGTGGATCAGCAACACAAGGAAAGGTGCCCTGGCAAGTACTGTGACAAGACTAGGTAACTGTGCACAGACCAAGGAAAAACACATCACAGGAGGTGACCGAGTACTTCCTTGGTAATTAGAATATCTCAGGGTGAAGGTTGTATGTAAATGATGAAGGTGTCTGAAGACGCCTAGTGAAGCAGACCCCAAATGTTATGGTTTCCCTGTGAGAGCCCTGGCTGGAGGGGGAAGCAGGTTTGGAGTTCAACAAACCCCAGAAAAATAGAGGGTTGAGACTCTGATGCAAACACACAGCCAGGGACTGTGATGGTTGGAGTGCTCTTGCACCTCTAGGCAGAAAGGAAAGGTTGAGCTTTAGCAAGGCCCTCTGCAACTTAGTGAGGCCCTGTTTCAAAATAAAAAATAAAATAGGACTGGGGTGTCGCTCAGAAGTAGAATGCCCCTGAGTTCAAATCCTCAGTACCATAAAACAAACAAACAAATAAACCTAGTGTCTTGGTACAGCCATACTTGGCAAAGGATTTGTGTCCTCCACCCCAATTGTAGATGTCCTTTCAGAACAGCAGGGAAAAGGGGACAAATCTATTGATGTAGTTCAGACCTTATATTTGTTTAATCAAGTTTGGGTTTTCTCCACCAACATCTTGGTGTTTCAAGGCAATAAATGGCTAGAGTTTGGGGAAAAAACCTTAAATGAGCAGGTGAGAAAATAAAACCCATTAGAAACTGTGGGATAGTAAATAAATGCTGTTTTGAGCTACTAAGTTGATGGCTAGTTCTTAGGCACCGATAGAAATCTAACATTCTCCATAAACACCCCCAAACAGAACAGCTCCTGGATCGGAGATTTCAGTAGCCCTTTGCATCAGCATTCACGGAGGTCTATAGCTTTCTGCCCTGCTAATCTCAGGCACCACACTGAAGGCCATAATATGCAATCAGAAGAGATGTCCACAAAGACCAGTGTCTCTTCCATGCCTTTTTCTCTGTGGGAGCATCCCAGACATGTCATGGAATCCTCCTAGAGTGTCAATGGGTAGAGCTGGCTCACTTACAAGTCCCCCAAAACCACTAGAGGAAATATTAATATCAGTTAATTATAAAAATCTCAATCAAGATAAATCCTTGCATAATTCTGTAGAACTGGGCAATAAAACCAAATCAAGACTTTGACAGAAAGTGAGATGGTTGTGGTATGGCCAAACAACATTCTTTTGTAGCCTCCTACCAATTAGAGCAATTTTGTAAGTTGTGATAATGACCATCATCATCATCATAGCTATAGATTATGTATTGTTTATCCCATGCTAGGTAATAGCCAAAGCACTTTATTTAATTTAGTACTTACAATGACCCTCCATGGCAGATTCTGTTATGCCCTTTTTCAGGATGAACAAATATTGAAAGAATGAAAGCCCAGTGAGGTTCGGGTCTAAGTCATCTAAATAAACAACAAGTAGGGCCATAATTTACTATATTGCCAATTTCCCATTAGCATGTTGCTGTTTTTACCTCTTTAGTGGCAAGGTGCACTCAGCACTCTGTTGCTGGGAAAGGAGATGTATACACTCATCTGCCACACAGCATTTGGTCCACACACTCATTCCTATGCTGCCGCCATTGTTCCCAATGAATGGGAACAAGGGGGAAATTATTGTTCCAGAGACTGCTTGTCATTGAGTGGGATGATGAGAACTGCTCTTCACTGCTGTTTAATTCAGATGTCCGCTATGCTCAATCATGTACTCGATTTGTGCACTTCTATATGATTATGTTGGTTCCATACTCTAGAAAAAAAATTATCTTTTTTACTTAGGGGAAAACTTTTTAACAATGTTCATATGCCTTTATATACACTAGGAGAAAAGAAAAAAGGAACTCAGTATGATATTTGAGATAATATATCCAACAAGCTATATCTAATTTACTGTGACCTAATATGCCATTTAATGTGGAAATTGTCCATGTAATTCACTTTGTTGGCTTATTTATTTTTCCTGGGGATTGAAATGTGGGCCTCATGCATGCTAGCATGTACCCTACCATAGGGGTATACTCCAAGTCCTAGTCATGATAATAAAAAGTGCAAGCCAGGCAGGTGCGGTATCATAGGCCTGTAATCCCAGTACTTGGGAGGCTGAGTCAGGAGGATCTTAAGTTGGAGGATAGTCACAGCAAGTTAGTGAGGCCCTCAGCAACTTAGTGAGACCCTGTTTCAAAAATAAAATAGAGCTGGGGGTGTACCTCAGAGATAAAAGCCCCCGGGCTCACACAGTACCACAAACTAACAAAAAAAGTACAAGCCAGAAGTGGAGGTGCATGCCTATAATCCCAGTATTTGTGAGACTGAGACAGGAGAATTGCAGGTTGTATTAGCAATTTAGGAAGGCTGTCAGCAACTTAGCAAGACCCTGTTTCTAAATAAAAAATAAAATAGAGTTGGAGTATAGCTGGGAGGCAGAATGCTCCTGGGCTCAATCCCCAGCACCATAAAAAAGTGCACATTTATGTGCATAGTTATGCTGGGTTCTATCAAGGAAAATTTCTGTTAATATGAAATACTCATATACATAAACCATAAATGGTGGGAAATTCTGTGTACTGTAGTGTCTTTAATGGCATGACTAGCCTCTATTTATTAGATGTCAGTAGAAACTAGCAGCCTCCGGTATGACAACCACAAATGTCCCAAGACAGAGGCCAAAGTACTATGGCAGGCAATACATCAATCATATTCATTTTTTAGTATATGGTCAAATATTTAAAAATAGTTTACAATCCTATATGTAACACTTTCATTAGAAAATTGGTATCCAAATTGAACAAATTGATAGTTTAGTTTCCCTTCATTACAAATTTCTGATACATAGGAAGTTGAAATTTTGTTAAAGGCTTTCACACATTAAATAAATTTATGAGGATTTGCTTTATTCAAAGGATTCAATAAAATGTTCCTGCCTGAAGGATATTCCCAATTTCTTGCACTTTCCCCACATGATTGCTTTTATTGACCATAAACTGAGAACAAAAGATGACAGCACAGATTTCTTTAGTGTGTAAATTTTGCAATATAAAAGGAGGCAACTTCTCTCAGAAAGTTTATAAAGTGATTTAGCTACAGTGAGTTTTCATTGTAAAGTAAGCAGATCATGTACAATGGTTCAACATAGTATTTCTCACTCATGTCAACTAATGTCAATATCTGGCATATTTTAGGATAGAAGTAGAAATATCTCAGTTCTCTCCAATTGTATTTGTCTTAAAACACAGTGTCCCTCTACCTGTGGCCCCCAAGATCACCTGGGCATCCATGTTCACTTCTGGCCCAGAGCATATGCGAACTAAGGGAGAAAGAACTTAATGGAATATTTTATTGTGAGCTAGGCTAGCAGTAATTACCATCACATGTGGGCTAGGCTAGAACCAATGACCATCACATTCTGCTGTAGAGCTCAGTCCCACATACAAGGAGAGGCTGTGTATCCCAGAGGAAAGAGTGGATTTTGGAGAACACAACCAGCCTTTGTGATACAGGATTTCTCTGTGAGTTCCTTGGTGAGGAGGGCTTCTAGAGAAGGAGCTTTCCACATGCATTACATTCATGGAGTTTTCCCCATGCGAGATCTCTGATGTACAGTGAATGATTTAACAGTAGAAAGTTTCCCTACATTTCTTACGTTTGAATTGTTTCTCATTTTGAGTTACCTGATGCTTGCTGAGGTATGACTTCTGGTGAAAGGCTTTTTCACATTCTTGACATGCACAGGGATTCCCACCTGTGTGAGTTCTCTGATGTGCTGTGAGGTCTGACTTACAGTAGAAATGTTTCCTACATTTTTTACATTCACAGAGCTTCCCCTTGTGAGTTTTCTTGATGTATAGTGAGGGATGACATGGTAGAAACTTTCCCTACATTCTCTACATCCATAGAGTTTCTCACCTATGTGAGCTCCCTGGTATTTGCTGAGGTGTGACTTCTGGTTTTTCCATATACATTACATCCATAGGGCTTCACATCTCTGTGAGTTTTCAGATGTCTGCAGAAGCTTTGCTTCTGGTTAACTTTTTTTTTTTCTCCACAGCCGTAACCTTCATAGGGTTTTGTTCCTCTTTGTACTCTCTGATGCACATTTAGCTGTGTCTTTTGACAGAAGAATTTCTTGCATTCACTACATCTATAGGACTTTTCTTCTGATTGAATTCTCTGATGTTTTGTAAGGTAGTGTTTCTTAATGAAAGGTTTCTCATAATAACTACACTTTAAACATTTCTTTCCTGTGTGTATTTTCATATGTTTAGTGAGTTCAGACTTAGTAGAGAACATTTTCCCATACATAGTGCCTTCAAAAATTTTATGCAAGTCATGGAACCAGGCTGCAAGACTGAGTAAATTGTCCATCTGTTGCAATCAACCAGGCCTTAGTGTGGAGCTGCCAAGGTCCTTTGGAGATGGCATCTCACCACCATGTGCCCCAGATGCCAGATATGGAGCTGAAGGATCAAATGCTTGCCCAGTTGGATTTTGATCCTGTTTTGGATCCATTTCTTATTTCTATGGATCTATTCCTTCTTTTTGGAATGCAGATGTTTACTCTGTGCCATCAGATGCATATAACTTGCTTTTTATTTGTATTTTCTTTACAGGGGGCTCACAAGAGTTCACCTTGAGTCTCAGAGGAAACTTTGAACTTTGGGACTTTTGAGCAATGCTGGAACTGTTAAGACTTGGGGAACTCTTGGAGATGGACTAAATGTATTTTGCATTCTGAATTTGTCATGAGCTCCTCAGGGGTCAGGGGTGGAATGTCATGGTTAGATATAGAATGTCCCCACCTCAACACACTCAAACTCTTATTCCACTGGACCATACCCTCTACCTTACTATATTCTTGCATTCATCACTGTGACGTCTCACCCAACCTTCACCACTGAATACAACCTGTGCTTGTATATACCAGAAGACACCTCTAAACCCCCACTGCAGAGATTGGACCAGAGAGGTGAACCAACAGAAAGGACTGCCAAACCTGAAGGATAAACTCACCTCTGTTGATAGAAGGAATAGCTCAACACATCCCACATTGAGGCCTAAAAACACAGAGACCACAAACTGTCCTACCCACATCTCTGAGACGAATCCCCATAACAGGAGCAACAGACACTAGAAGTCAACACCTGAAACCCACCTAAGGCACCAATAGAGTGGGCAGAAGAAGTCCTAGAGTAATTGCAACTCAGTACAAGATACCATTCACAGAGAGAAAATAAAAATAAGAAACCTATAAATTCAGAGAAAGCTTGCAAGAGCAGCAAAGATATAAATATAAGAACAGGGAAACCCTGGGAAGGAAAAATAGCAAAGAAACAACACAATCCCACAATAATAGAACTTAACAACACTGAATGGCAGAGATTACCAGAAGAACAATTCAGATCTTTAATAGTAGAAATGATATAAAATTTCCAGAAAGAATGCAGAGAGAGCTGGAAAGAAATAAAGGAACAAATAAACAAAGAATCTGACACCCTGAGCAGGAATCATAGAGAAGCCTTGAGGAACGTGAAGGATGTGAAAGATGCAATAATAGAAGTGAAGGCATCAATACAAACTATAAACAATAGATTAGACCACAGAATATCATTCTTTTTTTTTTTTTTTGCAGTACTGGGGATTGAACTCAGGGGCATTCTACCTCCGAGCTACACCCCCAGCCCTATGTTTTATTCTTTTTTTATTTTGAAGCCGAGTCTCACTAAGTTGCGGAGTGCCTCACTAGGTAGCTGAGGCTGGCCGCGAACCCAGATCCTCCGGTTTCAGCCTCCCACAGAATTTCATTCTTAAAAGATGACCTTACAAAAATGAATCCATTGTACATAATCTAGAAAAAAAATTCAACAGTATTAATTGGACATCGATGAGATCTGGGCCAACTTTAAAAGAGCTAACCTAAGAATAATAGGCATAGAAGAAGGATTAGTAGTTGAAACTAATGGAATAAACAACCTTTTCAAAGAAGTAATATCAAAGAATTTTCCAAACATAGAAAGAGAAGTTGACACACAGGTACAGGAAACATATAGAACCCCCTTTAGACAAGACCAAAGAAGAGGTTCACCATGCCATATAATAATCAAGTTGACTAATGTAGAAGCTAAGGAGAGAATTCTAAAGGCAATAAAAGTAAAAGGCCAAGATACATTTAGAGACAAACCGATTAGAATCACCCCAGACCTTCCAAACCAAGTCATGAAAGCTAGGAGGGGCTGGAGTAACATATTCCAAACTCTGAAAGAAAATAACTTGCAGCCAAGATTCTCCTACCCAGCAACACTCTCTTTCAAAATTGATGGGGATATAAAAACCTTCCATGACAAACAGAAACTAGAGAAAATACTCAAAGAGATTAACTACAAAGAAGAACTAACAAGTAAATGTCAGAACCAGAGAAACAATAATTTCCAGGAAGCAAATAACTAAGCAAAGGGGAACAAATACTACCACAAACAGAACTCAAAACTCAAAATATTAGGAATTAAAAATCATCTCTCAATAATCACACTGAATATAAATGGTCTCGACTCCCCAATAAAAAGGCACAAGGTGGCAAAATGGATTAAAACCCAGAATCCATCTATATGCTGCCTGCAAGAAACACACCTTACAAGCAAAGATTCCCACAGACTGAAGGTGAAGGGCTGGAGTAAGGTAACCTATGCCAATGGAACTCGAAGACAGGCAGGAGTAGCAACCATGGTAACAGATAAATTAGACTTCAAGCCTAAACTTATCAGAAGAGACAAAGCAGGTCATCTTTTTGCTAGTAAAAGGAACAATCCAGCAAGAGGAAATAACAATTATTAACATCTATGCCCCAAACATAGGTGCAGCCACTTTCATAAAACAAACTTTGCATGATATAAAGACACACATAGATCCCAATACACTAATATTGGGAGACTTCAGTACTCCTCTCACATCACTAGACCGAGCTTCTAAACAAAAGGTCAGTAAAGATGCTTTGGACCTAAATAGTATCATAAACCAAATGGACCTCTTAGACACATACAGAATATTTCACCCAACTACAGCTGAATTCAAATTTTTCTCAGCAGCCCATGGAATCTTCTCCAAAATAGACCACATTCTGGGCCACAAAGAGAGCACTGGCGAATTCAAAAAGTGTACCATAATTCCTGCATCTTTTCAGACCACAATGGAGTGAAACTAGAAATCAACTCTAAGAAGGCCCAGAGTAACCATGTAAACACATGGAGACTGATCACCACACTACTGAACAAGGAATGGGTATAGAAGAAGTAAGAGAAGAAATTTTAAAAATTCCTAGAAACCAATGAAAACAGAGACACAACATATCAAAACCTTGGGACATCTTGAAGGCAGTACTAAGAAGAAAATTTACAGCACTGAGTGCCCACATAAGAAGAATGGAAAATCAGCAAATAAATAACCTAATGACACAGCTCAAAGCCCTTGAAAAACAAGAACAGTTTAACCCCAAAGCCAGTAGAAGACAGGAAATTATGAAAATCATAGAAGAAATTAATGAAGTAGAGAATAAAAAACAATACAGAAAATCAACAAAACCAAAAGCTGATTACTTGAAAAAATAAATCAGATAGATAAACCATTGGCCAATCTAACCAAACGAAAGAGAGAATCAACCCAAATTACCAAAATAAGGGATGAAAAAGGTGATATTACCACAGACAGTGTGGAAATGCAGAGGATTGTCAGAAACTATTTTGAAAAACTATTCTCCAACGAAATGGAAAATCTAGAATAAATTGTCAAATTTCTAGATACATATAACCTTCCTAAATTGAGTCAAGAAGATATAGAAAACTTAAATCGACTAATAACAATCAAAGAAATAGAAACAGCAATAAAGAGTTTACCATCAAACAAAAGCCCAGGGCCAGATGATTTTCCAAGTGAATTTTATAAAACATTTATAGAAGAGCTAATCCCAATACTCCTCAAACTATTCCATGAAAGAGAAAGGAACGGGACCCTCCCAAACACATTCTATGAAGCCAACATCACATTAATACCAAAGCCAAATAAAGACAGCTCAAGAAAAGAAAACTATAGGCCTATATCATTGATGAACTTAGATGCAAAACTGCTAAACAAAATACTAGCAATGCGCATTCAGAACCACATCGAGAAAATTATACACCATGACCTAGTCGGGTTCATCCCTGGGATGCAAGGCTGGTTCAACATTCGAAAAACAATCCATGTAATTCATCACATAAACAGAATCAAAGACAAAAATCACACGATCATCTCAATTGATGCTGAAAAAGCATTTGACAAGATCCAACACCCATTCATGCTAAAAGCACTGCAGAGAATCAGAACAGAAGGAAGATACCTCAAAATCATAGAGGCAATATACAATAGGCCTATATATAGCCAATATCATATTAAATGGAGAAAAACTGTAAGAGTTCCCACTAAATATAGTAACAAGACAAGGATGTCCATTATCACCTCTTCTGTTCAACATAGCACTTGAGACTCTAGCCAGAGGAATAAGACAAGAGAAGGAAATCAAAGGGTAAAAATAGGGAAAGAAGAACTAAACTATCCCTCTTTGCAGATGGCATGATATTATACCTAGAAGACCCAACAAAGTCAGCCAAAAAACTTATAGAACTGATCAACAAATTCAGCAAAGTGCCTGGATACAAAATCAATCTTAATAAATCAGACGCTTTCCTGTATGCCAACCATAAATCCACTGAAAAGGAAATCTAGAAAGCAATTTCACTCACAAGAGCACCCTGAAAATAAAATACTTAGGGATAAACCTAACCAAAGAGGTAAAAGACCTCTATAAGGAAAACTATAAAAAGTTGAAAAAAGAAATTGGTGAAGACTTTAGAAGATAGAAAGATCTTCCATGCTTTTGGATAGGCAGAATAAATATCATCAAAATGGCCATCCTCCCAAAAATGATCTACAGATTCAATGCAATACCCATGAAATTATTAAGGTCACTCCTCACAGACATAGGAAACTCAGTCCTTAAATTTATTTGGAACAACAAAAAGCCCAGGACAGCCAAAGTAGTTCTAAGCAACAAGAACCATGCAGCAGGTATCACAATTCCTGACTTCAAACTCTACCACAAAGCCACAGTAATAAAAACAGCATGGCACTGGCACAAAAACAGACACATAGACCAATGGAGCAGAATAGAAGATTCAGAAACAGACCCACGTGCCTACAGTCAACTGATTTTTGACCAAGGAGCCAAAAACATACACTGGAAAAAAGATAGCCTCTTAGCCGGGCGTGGTGGCGCACGCTTGTAATCCCAGCATTTGGGAGGCTGAGACTGGCGGATCCGGGTTCACAGCCAGCCTCAGTTACCTAGTGAGGCACTCTGCAACTTAGTGAGACCTGGTTTCAAAATAAAGAATAAAAAAAAAAATAGCACTCACAAGAGCACCCTGAAAATAAAATACTTAGGGATAAACCTAACCAAAGAGGTAAAAGACCTCTATAAGGAAAACTATAAAAGTATAGCTCGGAGGTAGAATACCCCTGAGTTCAATCCCTAGTACCGCAAAAAACAAACAAACAAAAAAGATGACCTCTTTAACAAATGGTGTTGGCAAAACTGGTTAACCATACGCAGGAAAATGGAAATAAACTCCACTTTCTCACCCTGCACAAGAGTCAACTCAAGGTGGATCAAAGACCTGGAAGTCAGGCCAGAGACCTTGCAGCTACTTGAAGAGGGCATAAGATCAACACTTCAACACATAGGCACAGGTAAAAACTTTCTCAACAAGACCCCAAAAGCACAAGCCACTCAAAGGAAGATCAATATAGGGGATTGCATTAAACTGAAGAGTTTCTGCGCAGCAAAGGAAACTATCAAGAACCTCAACAGAGAGCCCACAGAGTGGGAGAAAATTTTTGCCAGCTACTCTTCTGATAGAGGACTAATATCTAGGATATACAGAGAACTCAAGAAACTCACAGCTAAGAAAACAAATAACCCTATAAAAAATGGGCAAAGGATCTAAATGGACACTTCACAAAAGAAGAAATACAAATGGCCAGTAATGTATGAGGAGATGTTCAACATCATTAGCAATCAGAGAGATGCAAATCAAAACTACCTTGAGATTTCACCTAACTCCAATCAGAATGGCAATCATCAAGAACACAAACAACAACAAATGCTGGTGAGGGTGTGGAGAAGTGGGAACCCTAATACATTGCTGGTGGGATTGCCAATTAGTGCAACCACTTTGGAAAACAATATAGAGGATCCTCAGACAAATGGGAGTGAACCTACCATATGATCCAGCAATACCACTTCTGGGTATCTACCCAAAAGAATGGAAACCAAACTATCAGATCGATGTATGTGTATCTATGTTTATAGCTGTGCAATTTACAATTGCCAAACTATGGAGCTAGCCAAGATGTCCATCAACAGATGAATGGATTACAAAACTATGGGATATGTACACAATGGAATTTTACTCAGCCATAAAGAAGAACAAAATCATGTTCTTTGCAGGGAAATGGATGGAACTGGAAAACATTATGTTAAGTGAGATTAGTCAGTCACAAAAAGTAAAAAATCATATGTTCTCCCTAATATGTGGAAGCTAGGGAGAAAATGGGACATTAAGAGGGACTCCAGATGAAGAAGGAGAAACCTTAGGTGAGCAAAGAATTTGACTTAACGGAAGATGATGGGAGGAGGGGGGGCACCCTAATGTGCATGATTGTACTTTCAGGAACACATCATAGTCAATCACTAAACTAAACTTGAGAAGGAGGGAGGGTGAGGAAGTGGGGCAGGAATTGGGGAAGGGTTAAATGAGAAATGTGTGCATGTATGCCTTATCAGCTTGTGCCTAATAAAAATGTATGACTACAATGCACCAATTAAAAAATAAATAAATAGCCAGGAGTGGTGGTGCACACTTGTAATCCCAGCATTTGGGAGGTTGAGATTGGAGGATCAGGGTTCGCAGCCAGCCTCAGCTATCTAGCAAGGCATTTCGGAACTTAGTGAGACCCTGTTTCAAAATAAAGAATTAAAAAACAGGGCTGGGGGTGTAGCTCGGAGATGGAATGCCCCTGAGTTCAATCCCCAGTACTGCAGAAAATCAATCAATCAATCAATCAATAAAGATATAGCATGTCCCCTGAGGAATTCATGTGTTACTGTTTAGAGTTGATACAAGTCATGAAGGTTATAATCTCATCAGTAGGTAAATCCATTGTGATGAACTTATCACATGGGATATTAACACTGATTTTTAGAGATTATACATTAGGACCAGGCATTGGCATAGCCCTTCCTGCAACATTGAATAAGCTAGTTAATGACATACACTCTCTGGATGCAATTACTATGTGCAGGAATAAACAAGAGAAATTGGTGGAGATACAAAGCTGCAATATAAGGTTCTCCAGGCTTTACAGGTGGGTCAGAGGGCTCCTAACATAAGCCGCCCTCCAGGTTCTCCCTGGCAGACGACATCATTCCAGATTTCTGTAGTTGTCTCCAGGTCTGGCTGTCCTTCCAAAGGAGGCTTCTATGGACCAGCATGAGAACCTGGGATTCTCCGGAGTTCAATGTCTGTGTCTACAGGTGTTTCCATAGGGCTTCCATTTCATGGATACACTATGGATCTATTATTTGCTTACCAATTAGGTCTTGGATTTCGCAGCCTCTAGAAACTGAGGGATATATTTCTGTTCTCTATACATTTCCCAGACTCAGGTGTTTTTTAAAAATCTCACAAACAGATTAAAAAAAGGTCAGCACCATTCTGGAGGGACAGAGAGCTCTTGACATCTCAATAAGAATTGTATACTCCTGTATCCAGGGATTTTTCACCTAGAAACTATAAGACCCTCAGGGGTTTCCTTATTCACTTCTTGGAATCTGTAAATCCCCTGAAATTCTATTATCAGCTTTGTATCTAAATGCAAGGGCCTAAAATGAGAGGCTATAGCTTTTATCAAATTTAACAGCTGTGTAACTTCTCTGACTCCCAACTCACAAGAATGATAGATGAAACCAGTGGTTGCCAAATTAGGCTGTGTATTAAATCGCCCAGAGAGTTTTCAAAATCTGGCAGCTGGGGTGGTAGTCCTAGCCACTTAACCAGTAAAATGAGGTCCCAGACAGTATGACTTTAAAAAAGATTCTTAGGTGATTCCAATGCATAGGAAAATCTGGGAACCACTACCTTAGACTATAAGACAATGAGAAAAGAATTTTTTGGAAGAGGTGGTATTCGATGAGCGAGGTCAGCTAAACTACTATCATGGTTCTACAAATGTTGAATCAAATGTGAATTGGAGAGTGATCTTAGCTAAAGATGGTGAGGAGGACTAACTCACCTGGGCTGTCTGCTTGGTCTTCAGCAGGCAGCAACTGCCCTGTGTGGTCCCTGCCTTGGTGTGGGGTGACATTCACCCGCTTCACATGTTGCTGTGGGAAGCCCTGTGGTGACCACCCCTGCAACATCGCTCTCTGACCTGGGTCAGCTGAAAGGGATACAGCCCATGAGATACCTCTGAGAGAAAGAAGATGGGGAAATACAGACACCCCACCCTCTTCCACTAGATCTGAGCTGGATCTTGGATTCTATTTATAGAGGATTTGAAGCTGGGTGTGGTGTCTTATGCCTGCAATCTCAGTATTTAGGAGCCAAGACAGGAGGATTTGCAGGTTCAAGGCCAACCTCAGCAACTTTTCGAGATCCTCAGAAACTTAGTGAGAACTTGTTTCAAAATAAAACATAAAATAGGGATAGGGGTGTAGCCAAGAAGCAGAATATCCCTGGGTTCAATACCTAGTAACACACACACACACACACACACACACACACACACACACACACACACATACACACACTCAGAAGAGCATAATGAGCAGTGATAACATTTTGAGTCATCAAGAGGGAAGAAGCTGTGTGTCAGAAGTGAAGTCACATGGGTTAAGTTCCAGCCCTGGTACTAATGGGCTCCAGGTGGGAACCTGGACCAGTCTTCCATCCCAAGTGGGCCTCCATGTCCTCATCTCCAAATGGCACTGAGGTCCCTCTGCCATCCCACACATACTTAACAGAGATCGTTTCTGGATCATCTCACTTTGAATTGAATTGTGATGGTAACTGTTTCTCACCATTACGTGTGATCCAAGATCATCTTCAGCATCATTATAAGCAGTAGCACAAGGGGTTAAGTAGATGAACATTAAAGGAATTCCAATGCATTTCTTCTATCCTTCAGCATGCTTATGTTGCCGCATACATGTAATAACATCATGAGTCTTCTAGGTATTAAATCTATCATTTGAAAATTTTTGAGCCAGGCATGTGGCGCACACTTGTAATCCCAGTACTTGGGAGGCTGAGATGGGAGATCGCAGTCCACAGCCAACCTCAGCTACTTTGTGAGGACCTCTGCAACTTAGTGAGACCCTGTTTCAAAATAAAGAATAAAAAATAAGGGTAGGGTGTAGCTAAGAGGTGAAATGCCCCTGGGTTCAATTCCCAGTACCACAAAAAAGAAAGAAGGAAGGAAGGAAGGAAGGAAGGAAGGAAGGAAGGAAGGAAGGAAGGGAAGGAAGGAAGGAAGGAAGGAAGGAAGGAAGGAAGGAAGGGTATGAATTCTTTTTCAACTTGTTTCCTTTGTGTGCATTAGGTTATGTGGACAAAGGACTTTGGTCTAATGATATGGAATAAGTGTGGTGTGCCAGGCATGCGTTGATGTCTGCCTGTCCCAGGTATAGGTTTCCATTTGTTGAAATCTGTGTTCCCCAGTGTATGGTTATCACTAGAAATGAAACCTGAGGCAAGCATTCTACCTCTGAGCTACCTCCCCAGGCACAGAGATGAAATTTTTATGCATATATTTAAAGTGTTCATTCTAATGTCTTCCTTCTCTACATGACAAATGATACAAGTGGTTCATTTACAGTAGGTATAGATTTAAAGAAATATCAAGGAAATCACGTTTCAATTGGCATGTGGGAGTGGCAAAAATCATGGCACTGGGAGGCAAATGACTGATATGTGAGACATATATCGTTCAGACCTTAGAGCTAACTAGGCACATTTCCACAAACTGATTACGTGTGTGTGTGTGTGTGTGTGTGTCTGTGTGTGTGTGTGTGTGTGTGTGTGTGTGTGTTTTACTGGGGATTGAACCCAGGGACATTATACCTCTGAGCTACACCTCCAGCCCTATTTTTGAAGCAGGATCTCTCTAGGTTGATGAGAGTCTCACTACTTGCTAAGGCTGTCCTTGAACCTGCTATGCTCCTGACACAGCCTCCCAAGTACTGAGATTACAGGCATGCACCACCATGCTCAGCTTCAAACTGATTGCTTTAATTCAAATTTCTTACTGTTTAATTTTTTGCAGTACTGAGGATGGAACCCAGGGGCTTTCTGCCTCCGAGCTACATCCCCGACCCTATTTTTTATTTATTTTTTATTTTGAAACAGGGTATCACTAAGTTGCAGAGAGCCTCACAAAGTAGCTGAGGCTGGCCACGAACCTGGATCCTCCTGTCTCAGCCTCCCAAGTACTGAGATTACAAGCATGTGCCACTATGCCTGGCATCTTACTACTTTTTCTAATTGATGTCTATTATACTTTGGCAGGTGACTAGGTTCAAGATGACCAGGATGTTTCATTTTGAAAACACAGCACAAGTGGTAATGGCAAGTCATGACATGACACTGGGAAAGTTTAACCCACTCTTCTGTTCCTTGCATCTGTTGGAATGCTTGTTTCCCTTTCTCTCCCCCATCAGCATTCACTTAATTCACATTCTGTGGGTTCAATGCTCTAAAGTCATGCCTGGCTCAAAATACTATGGATTTTATAATGTGGTATCTAAGTCAACAAATTAGCAAATAACTACTTTGGGTAGATTTTCATTTTCTCTCAAACTAACACATACTAATTATATTTATGGCATATAGTCTAATTCAGTACATACATATGCCACATGTAATGACCAAATAAAAGTAATTAGCATGTCCATCTCACTAATTGTTTGTTTTTATGGTGCTGGGGATTGAACCCAAGGCCTTGTGCATGCTGTGCAACTGCTCTACAGTGAGATACAACCCCAGCCCTCGCCATTTCTTTATGTTTGTATTCTTTAAAATTCTATATTTTAGTTCTTCATAAAGCATATGATAGATTGTTGTAAACTACAGTTATCCTACTGTGCTATAGAATACTGGAATGCATTCCTTCTATCTAACTGTAGTTCAGCATTTATTGTTTAACCTCTGTCTATGCCTGCTCTGCCCTATCGTAGACTCTCATAGTCACTGCTCTATTCCCTCCTCCTCCTTTTTCTTCATGGTACTGAGGATCAAATCCAGGACCTTAAACATGCTAGGCAAGAGCTCTACCACTGGACAACCTCCCCAGCCCTTTTTTCCAATTTTATTTTGAGACTGGGTATTGCTAAGTTGTCAAGGCTTATCTGAAACTTGTGGTCCTTCTTCCTCAGCACCCTGAGTAGCTAGGATTACAGATGCGTGTCACCATGCCCAGCTTACTTGCTTCTTTTTTGAGATCAACTTTTTTAGCTTTTACGTATGAGTAACGACATGCATTGTGTTTCTGTGTCTGACTTCTTTCACTTAATATATGTCCTCTACTTCCATTTATTTACCACGAATGAAAGGATTTTATTCTTTGTGTGACTGAATAGTATTCCACAATGTACATATGCCACATTTTCTTTATCCATGCATCTGCAGATGGGACACCTTGGCTGATCCATATCTTGCCTATTGTGAATAGTTCTGTAATAAGTATGCTAGTGCAGATGTCTTTTCGACATAGTGCTTTTATTTCCACTTGATATATTCCCACTAGTGGCTGGATCATATGGTAGTCCTATTTTTAATTTTTGGAGGAATCTCCATTTTGTTCTCTATAATGTTTGTACTAATGCATATCCTCACCAACAATGCATAGTATTTCCCCTTTCTCCACATCCTTAACAGCATTTTTAAAATTTTTGTCCTTTTAATAATAGTCATTCTGATTTGTGTGAGATGTAATTTTTTCTGTAGATTTGATTTGCATTTCCTTGATGAGTGGTGATATTGAGCATTTTTCATATACTTGTTGGCAATTTTTATATCTTAAATTGTTTGTGTGTATGTATGGTACTGGGGATTGAACCCAGGGGGATTCTACATCTAAGCTACACCCCAGCCCTATTTTATTTTGTATTTTGAAACAGGGTCTCATTAAGTTGTGGAGGACCTCACTAAGTTGCTGAGGCTGGCTGCGAACCTGCGCTCTTCCTGTCTTACCCTCCCAAGTACTGGGATTACAGGCATGCACCACTACGCTTGGCTTATTTTAACTTTTTAAAGAGATGGAGTCTTGCTATGTTTCCCAGTCTACCCTCAAAACCCTGGGCCCAAGTGATTGTCTTGCCTCATTCTCCCAATTAGCTGGGACCACAGGTGTACCACGTCATCTGGCTGTATGTATTCCATAAGTGAAGTCTATTCAGATCATGTTCCCATTTTTAAGTCAGATGATTTGTTGTTTGAGCATGTTTATAATAGTCTTTAAGATATCCAGTCATTCTGCTGATGGTTTCAGAGTCAGTATATTACTGTGGCGGTTTTTAAAATATGGCCAAGACAATATTAACAGAACTACTTTGAGATTTTGTCAAACAGTTGGGTTCAGAATCTGATACAGTAGGTTTTAAGATGGGCCTGAGAATTTGTATTTTTAATAGGCGCCTGGCGCAGCTTCCGCTGAAGCATGTTTTCAGAGCCAGGATTCATTTGCCATGCATCAGAGAAACACTAGATGGCACAGGCCATCTCTTAGCACTCAACCCCCAATCTGGAAAGCGTAAGAAGGAAGCCTGTGAGGTGGAGAAGGGTCCAAGTGCAAATGTTAGATGCTTATAGTAAATTGTTGACCGGTGTTGTGATCTTGTGGGAAGGGCAGGAAACTCTTTTCTCCACTCCCTTTTAAGGTCACCACCAGTATTTGCAATACCTCAAGGTTCTTTACCATGGACTCTGCAGCCAGTGAGCTGCACTAAGCACAATCATCTCAGAAAAGTGAAAGTAGAAAAATGAGCTTAATGAGAGGCAATATTTCCTATGGGGCCAATGGTGTGTATTTGGTAGTCAAGTGCTCCTCCAAGAATATGACACTGTTTCTAAGAAATCAATAGATATTACAAATTAAACACAAAATAGATACTTTTTGTCTGAGATTTCTGTGGAATGTGCTTTTCCCCCCAGTACTAGGAAATGGCATAGTATCTTGCTGTCCTCATGCTAAGGCCACCGAGGTGGTATCTGTGTGATATGCTGAGGGAAACATTGAATATTTTTCTTTTTGAACTACAGAAGTTATTTTTGTTTTCTCACTTTTTATTTCAACTTAATTTGTCTTGCAAAACAGTCTTATTACCCAAGTTATCATTGTGAATATTATACCCTAACAATTTGTTATATGAAAGAATACACTTTAGTTTTAAAAGTAGTTTAGAAAGAAATGATCTTTGCTTATGTGTGTGTATAGTGTATATGTATGTGTGTATATATAATTTTGTGATTCTGGGGATTGAACCCAGGGGCATTCTGCCTCTGAGATATACCCCAGCCCTATTTTATTTCTTATTTTGAAATAGGCTCTCACTAACTTATGGAGGGTCTCACTAAGTTGCTGAGGCTGGGCATGAACCTGTAATCCTCCTGTCTCAGCCTCCCAAGTACTTGGACTACAGGTGAGCACCACAATGGCTGACTTATAGATATATTTTAAGAGTAGTTAAAGTAACAGATCTTTTTAATAAACATAGTTTATTTTTATTGTAAATGCCTATTAATGATTGAAGGGATGAGAGGAACTACTGAACTCCACATCTGCTTTTAGATGGAACAAAGACTAAACTCCCTTAACAAGTGCTCAGTTGATTAGCCTGGTTAGCAATTTGAAGAGAGCAGATAACAATTGCCCTTGTCATCCTGGAAATGGAGGCTAGTGATATCAGGCTGATAACAGTGAAAGGATAGAAGATGTAATCTGCATCATTAGAAAGCTGAGTAAGAGACAAGGTGGGAACAGAAATGCCACCACCCAGGGTTCATGTATCTGCTTGGAAGATGTCATCTCTGTGGAAACTCAAGAGGTGCTGGAAGGTGGTGTGAATGAGTCATTTACTTGGAATCAAGCTGTGCCTTCAGGAATAGCCCATATGTACTAAGGAAAATATTCTAGTTCAGAAGCAGAATGGCCCTGGGTTCACTCTTCAGTGCCAAAAAAAAAAAGAGGTTGAAAAGAAGTTTATATTGGCTGGTTATGACTGTAATTAATCCCAGATACTCAGGAAGCCAATGGAGGAGGAGTGCAAGTTTGAAGTCAGCTGGACAACTTAGCAAGACCCTGTGTCAAAATAAAAAGTAACAAAATTGAAAGATCCAGAGGTATAGCTCAGTGGTAGAGCACTTGCCTAACATACAGGGGGCTCTGGGTTTGATCCCTAGAAAACAAAAAAGAGAGTTCATTTGGGAGTCACAATTCTGGTCCAACTTGGAGGGCCCCATATGGTGATAGCCTTCTTAGTAGCTGAATCCAAAGGAGGCTCAGGGCATCTTATAGTAATACAGAGAAAACAGAGAGAGGCATGGCCAAACTGGCTTTTGCAGAGGACATACTCTCAAGAGAATCCATTAATCACCTCAATGGGTTAATCAGTTCATAAGGGAAGAACATAGTCAACTCTTAGATGTGGTGGAACATGCCTGAAATCCCCATACTTGGGAGGTGGAGACAGAAGGATCACAGGTTTGAGGCCAGACTCAATAAGTTAGATCCCCAGCAACTTAGGGAGATCCTGTTTCAAAATAAAAAACTAAAAAGGTTGGGTTTTTTTTCAGAGGTAGAATTAGAATGCCCCCTGAGTAGAATCCCAGCACCATGGAAAAACCCCAGAAAGTTGCACCTAGTCCTATCTCTTACTCTCTTACAATGAGTCTTACATTTCAACATGAAGTTAGGTGGGAACATCCAAACTATGGCACTGTTTTTATCTTCCTGAGATGCCTTGCCCCACTCCCATATTTTTTTCATTAGTGCTGAGGATCAAATCCAGGGTCTGGTGCATGCTAGGCATGCATTATACCACTGAGCAACATCCCCAGCCCACCACAGATGTCCTTAGGGTGATGTCAGGTACATGGGCACATTCCTGTAATTCCAGTGACTTAGGAGGCGAAGGAAGGAGGATCACAAGTTTGAAGCCAGCCTGGGAAACCTAGCAAGACTCTGTCTCAAAATAAAAAATAAAAAGTGCTGAAGATGTTGCTATGTGGTTAGTGCCCCTGGGTTTAATCACCAAAATTGAAAAAAAAAAGAGTAGAAAAAGTTTTTAGGGTGTTATGCAGCTGATGAATCACAGGAACTATTGGGCACAGGATGGAAGAACTATCAGGGAACCATACCCAGTGGAATCATAGTTCTTTGTTTTATTTTTTTGTTTGTTTGTTCTGCTTTTTATTGTCCTTACAGTGAGAAAAACTTAAGGTTTCTTGGTGTAAATCTCTTTCATCGAAGATATCACGATACTTGAGATTGGTAGTTGGTCTACATGTGATAGGCAGGGCCGCTGCAGGTCCAAAGGGGTGGTTCAATTGATACCCAATGGTGCTTCTATTAGTACTGGCTTAGTGGCCTTAGAAAAAATGAACATAGGGCTGGGGATGTACCTCAGCAGTAAAGTACTTACCTAGCATGTGTGAGGTCCTGGGTTTGGTCCCCAGTACTGCAAAAAAATAATAAATAAATAAATAAGAACAATATTTTATGTTATTTTTGTCTTTACATTAAAATTTATTGGCTTCTCAGAATTTGCAGTACCCTAGCCCCAACCTAGTTATTCTAAAGAAAGATAAAGTTTTGATAAATATTGTTGAATGCCAAGGTGAAGTTTTAGAAAACAATTTATAGTAAAATGCATTATAGTTGATTTTACTGTCTTCAGAAAGTCTGAGTGAAGGTTAGGGACATTTATCTATCAACTTGAAAAAGTTGATTTTTCTTTCTAAAGTTTTGTAATGATCTAACTCGGTACAAACAGTGACTACAAAGTTGAGGATAAAGCTGTACCTAGTGAAATGGAGGAGTCACATAGGGGACAACAGTTGGTTAGTTTTCATTGGGCAGATTTTACAAAAAGAGAAATATGAGACCACTATATCATCCAGAAGTGGAACATATAGACACATGTACAGAAGTTACAAAATGTATGCCTGCCAGGTTCTATGTGATCTTAGAACGTTTATGGAAAAGATTGCTTTCATTTCTTACAATATCTCCCTCTTTTATTGTACACTTTTATTCTTTTCTTATAATTTTATCAACATGAGCTGACTTTTGTGATCTGAGACTCTAAGTAGAAAAAGATTATCATTGTGTGGAGACTGTTTGGTGATGGCCATCTCTGTAAGTCTTTGGACTAATCCTCATATACAGGGGATTATACAGCATCCTACCAAAATCATGAATGGGCTTAGACTTTTCCCCAGAGGATCTGGGTATCTGGAACCTGAATGAGCAGATCTAATAAATGAAAAATAAGGAAGTGATCAGAAACTAGAAAAGGGTAGAGGCTAAAAACTTATCTCAGTAATAAGTATAGCATGAGCAAGGTCTGGAGTTGGATCCCTGGCTTAACAAAAACAACAAAAAAACCTGAATTTATAATCATATATCCAGAGCTTTCCCTCATTCTGCCCTGCCTGCTTGCTTGTGTCTCTAGGAAGTCTCTCCTGCCCAGATCCTATAAGATCCTTCTTGACTCATCATGCAGAGGAAATCCAGTCATTCTCTGTTGATACTGTGTGACTGCAGTGAACTTTCTGCAGAAACACTGAGTTTTTGTCTTACTGATGGTCCTCCATGTGTTGTCCTTGTACCCTAATAGTATTTTTTTTGTCACATCTCTTTTTTTTTTGGAGATTCTGAGGATGAAACTGATGATCTCATGTAATTGTTTGGATTTAGAATGTCCCCCATCCCTCACAGAAACAAGGTAGCAATGTGGGAAGCAGGGCATCTGGAGGTGAAGCCTTTGGGATTATATAAGGTCTTCTCCCTCCCACCCCCCACTCTCTCTCTTCCTTCTAGTCTCTATGATGTGAGAGCAGAACCCCTGTTCTCTCTCTGCTTCCTGTTGCCATGCCCTGAGTTTTGCAGACCCTGGCCTCACATGGACCAAACCTCTAAATCTCCAAAATGAGTCCCCAGTAATATTTGTCCTTTATATGAGTCTGGGTCAATATGAGTATATTTCCGGAGGGTCCTAGTTAAACACCCCAGAAACATAGCAGGATTTTCATCTGCTTCCTGCACTATGCTTCTTATCTTATCATAATTAACAGACTTATTCATACATGCTTTCATTCCCCCAATTAAACATAAGATCATGTGGTTCCGTTTTTTAAGATCCTCACTACCATTTGATAATTCCAGTTAGGGTTCTGATCAGGGACAGCCTCTTCTCCTGTAGGCTGTCCTTGATCTCGGGCATAAATTTCATTACCATATGCCTTTGCAGCTTCCTGTATACGAATCTTTTCATCAGGAGTGCAGACAGTGGAAAGGATCACTTGAAGATCCATCCATGTGAGTTCAAACATAATAGCCAGGTTTTGAAACCCACTTATAAATCTATCAGGATCTTTTGAAAATTGACCCAATTTTTCT
>PVLC010021842.1:0-27450 GCA_004027655.1 Graphiurus murinus
CTGAGTCCCCTTCTTGCCAGCTCATCGCCTCCACCTCCCCAGTCAAATCCCAAGGACTTCCATCAAGATCCTCAGTCCCCAGGACCACTGTCCACTTCCCCACACCACACCTCTGGAGCCTTAATGGGCAGCATCTACAGGGGAGAGAAATCCTCTCTGGCCACAACTCTGAGCTGGAGGCTGGAACTCTGCCTGTCCTGTCCTGTGCCCAGATCCTTGCCAGGTGTTCCCCCTGCAGTGAGACTAGGGAGTATAAATGGGGTAGTGGGAAGGTGTCAGCTGAAAGATCAAGGGACTAAAGATTGGAGGAGCAGGAGCAGCCCAGGGTCGGCTGGGCTAGGCAGGGTCTCAGAGCCTCCTGTCCCACTTGTCTCTGGGAGCCATGTCCCGAAAGCATTCTAGCAACCCTGTGGATGGCAACATTTTCCAGATGTGAGTGTGTGTGTGGGTAAATGCACAGATGGGACCCTCCTCTTCCACTCCCTGCCTCGGAAAGCAGGCTGAGCAGCAGACCCTCACCTGCCCTTCTCTGCCCCTCCTAGACCTTCTGTCTGCCAACCGCTCTGCCATCTTTCTGGGCCCCCGGGGCTCCCTGGACCTCCGGGCCATGTATCTGGATGAGTACCGGGACCGCCTCTTTCTGGGGGGCCGTGATGCCCTCTACTCTCTGCGGCTGGACCAGGCGTGGCCGGACCCCAGGGAGGTAACGTGGGCTAATGGGGAAAGCTGGGCACCTCCAGATGGGAGGCCAGATGGGGAAGCCGGCTGAAAGTCAGAGGCGTACTTGAGGTTACCAGGCTATGTTTCAGGTCCTGTGGCTGCCCCAGCCAGGCCAGAGGGAGGAGTGTGTTCGAAAAGGAAGAGACCCTTTGGTGAGTGCTATTGGGATGTCTGTTCCCCACCCAGGACAGCCTGCGGCCGCTCCCCCAGGAGGGAGGTCTGTAAAGAATGTCACCCCTCTCCCCTACTTCCCTGGAGCCCATCAGTCGGGCAGGTCTGAGATGTGGGGCCTGCGGAGCTGGTGAGCTGCCCCTCAGCCTTCTTCTCCCCACCAGATGGAGTGCGCCAACTTTGTGCGGGTGCTACAGCCCCACAACCGGACCCACCTGTTGGCATGTGGCACTGGGGCCTTCCAGCCCACCTGTGCCCTGGTTGCTGTTGGGCACCGAGGGGAGGTGAGTGTGGGCCAGCCCTCCAGGGACTGGGAGGCGGTGGCATTTCCTCCCGGCTGTCTGAACACTTCCCATTGAGCGTGGGTCAGGACTTGAAAGGCGCCTTTGTGTCGGGGTGCTGACCCTGCCGGAGAGGCCCTGAGGGAAGGCGCCTCCTGCCCCCCCCACCCCCAGCTGCACGCGAGGGCCACTGCCTGGAGAGGGTGGCTAGTGATTCTTCCCTAGGTGATAGCTTTCCTCAGCCTTCTCTTCCTCTAGCATGTGCTGCACCTGGAGCCTAGTAGTGTGGAGAGTGGCCGGGGGCGGTGCCCGCACGAGCCCAGCCGTCCCTTTGCGAGCACCTTTGTAGGTGAGTGACCTCAGGCCCAGGTGGGGTCAGGGAGGGCCCTAGGAGGGGATGGGCCGGGTTGTCAGGCTTGGACCTCCTCCCCTGACTCTGTCCCCATGCCAACTCCAGGTGGGGAGCTGTACACGGGCCTCCCTGCTGACTTCCTGGGGCGTGAGGCCATGATCTTCCGAAGCGGGGGTCCCCGGCCGGCCCTGCGCTCTGACTCTGACCAGAGCCTCCTGCATGGTGAGGCTTGCTGGGGGCAACTGACTGGGAAATACCCCTGGCACTGGCAGGAGAGGGGATGCTGGAGCAGGGAGGAGAGGCCACTGTGTTTCCTGTGACTTTAGCCCCCCGTGGCCCCATGCTGCTCCCTTTCCCTTTGGGTTCACCCTCCTGCCCTCCCCTTGGAGGCACCCCCACCAGCATCACCGTGTCACCCCCTCCAGACTCCCGGTTTGTGATGGCCACGCGGATCCCTGACAACTCTGACCAGGACAATGATAAAGTGTACTTTTTCTTCTCGGAGACCATTCCATCGCCCGATGGTGGCCCAGGCCGTGTCACCGTCAGTCGTGTGGGCCGTGTCTGTGTGGTGAGAGCCATGAGGGGATAGTGAGGTTCAAGACCCTCACTATACCCCCTTTTCTCAGACCTGCTCTCCTGCAGGAGGGAAACTGAGGCAAGGATGTGAAGCTGACTTCCATACCCTCCCCAGTGGGTGAGGGCAGAGGAGCGGGCGGAGCCCACCCTCCTGGGGCACAACCCTGACTCTGGGCTCCCGTTCCCAGAATGATGCCGGTGGCCAGCGGGTGCTGGTGAACAAGTGGAGCACCTTCCTCAAGGCCAGGCTGATCTGCTCTGTGCCCGGCCCTGGTGGTGCTGAGACCCACTTTGACCAGCTGGGTAAGGGCATAGCCTGGCAGGCCTGTGTGTTGGAAGCAGGGAGGGCTAGAGCCTGCAAGAGGGTGTGTTGGCAGTAGCCATGATGTTTATTCCTTCCATGTCCCAGAGGATGTATTCCTGCTGTGGCCCAAGGCAGGAAAGAATCTTGAGGTGTACGCGTTGTTCAGCACCGTCAGGTGGGCGCACCCAGCCTCCACACCCTGCCATCCCAGCCCCATCTCTGTTTCCATACCCGGCATAGGGATGGGCCCCTGTCTTTGTCTGCAGCTGTGTTCTCTGACTCCTTCTCCTTGCTTCTGCCTGACTGTGCTGGTTGTTCAGTCTCTGCTTGCAGCGGGCACTGCTGCCCTCTATGCTGTCTGTGGAGCCAGCCTGTTCCCTTCCTGCCCGGGGCAGCCGCCCTGGCCTGACTGTCCCTGTCTGCCCTTGGCAGCGCTGTGTTTCAGGGCTTCGCTGTCTGTGTGTATCACATGGCAGACATCTGGGAGGTCTTCAACGGGCCCTTTGCCCACCGAGATGGTCCTCAGCACCAGTGGGGACCCTATGGGGGCAAGGTACCCTTCCCCCGCCCTGGTGTGGTGAGTATCTGCTGGCCAACAGAGGCCTGAGCGGATGGCGGGAGGGGCTCCTTGGAAGAGCCGGGATCCACACGCAAGCCTGGGCCAGGGTTCCAGAGGGCCAAGCGGGCAGGGTGTGGGGAGGAAGCGTGCGTCATCCCAGGGTGCTTCAGGGCTCCCTTTGCTGCCACCCACAGTGCCCGAGCAAGGTGACTGCACAGCCGGGGAGACCTTTTGGCAGCACCAAGGACTACCCAGACGTGGTGCTGCAGTTCACCCGAGCCCACCCACTCATGTTCCAGCCTGTGCGGCCTCGACGTGGCCGCCCTGTCCTCGTCAAGATCAGCCTGGCCCAGCAGCTGCGCCAGATCGTGGTGGACCGTGTGGAGGCAGAAGATGGGACCTATGATGTCATCTTCCTGGGGACTGGTAGGAAGGCTGAGCCTGGGGGGCTGGGCTAGGGACATACTTGAGGGACCAGCTGCCCCTTCCTCTCTCACCGACCCCCCCTCTGCTGCCCAGACACAGGCTCTGTGCTCAAAGTCATCGCTCTCCAGCCAGTGGGCTCGGATGAGCCCGAGGAGGTCGTTCTGGAGGAGCTCCAGGTGTTTAAGGTGAGCAGGGGCTGACGGGATGGTCCCCTTATCCTGTCCCTGGGGCTGGGCCTGGCTCCAGGGAAGCAGGAGGGAGCCCAGGGGTGGAGGGGTTTGTGAAAGTATTGGCATGCGTGGCTACAGGAGCCTGGCTGATGCTTCCACGTGACTGGGGGGCCCAGAGCTTCAATCTGTGGATTGAAGGTGCCTGGGCTCCCCAGGGAGGGATAGTCAAGGTGAGACCTTAGACCAAGTCCTGCAAGGCTCCACTCACAGGTGACTGAGACTCTAAGTTCCCAGGGGTTCTATATTTTCTTTTTCCTTTTGGTACTGGGGATTCAATCCAGGGCATTCTACCTCTGAGCTACACCCCAGCCCTTTTTTATTTTTTATCTTGAGATAGGGTCTTGCTAAGTTGCTGAGGCTGGCCTTGAATCTGTGATCCTCCTGCCTCAGCCTCCCAAGTACTGGGATTACTGGCATGTACTACCATGCCTGGCTCCCAAGGATTCTGTATTTTCAGACAGGAGGCCATCGGTGTTTGAGGAACTGATGTCTCTTCTTGTTCCTGGGGAACAGGGCTGTGGGAGGAGACGCTGGAGCTCTGTGCTTATAGCCAAGTCTCGAGCTTGAAGTCCTGCCAGAAAGATGGGGTCTTTTTCATAATTGACGTCTTGGAAAGACTGTCCAATTTAGTTGCTAAGGGGTGCCCTCACCAGACTGGGAGATAGGTAGCTCTCACCCAGGTCTGGAGAAGGATGAAAGCAGGAATACAGGGGAGGGTCTGGTCCTACCCCACCCATGCTGAGACCCTACACCTTTCTCAGGTGCCAACGCCCATCACTGAGATGGAGATCTCTGTCAAAAGGGTAAGAGCAGTGTCCCCCTCCCATGTGTCCCCATCTCCTCTGCCTGTCCAGCTATTGCCCCCTTAAGCACTGCCCTGGCTGCTAGAGAGCTGTTCTGGGCAGGTCTGACTAGTTCCCAAAACTGGGGCCGAGTTCAGCTGGAGCTAGGCTTCATACATGGGCAATGGTGGGCAATGGCAGGTGCCTAGTCCATGTTCAGATAAGGAGAGCTTTACAAAGGCCAGCTCCTAGCAGAAGTGAAATGTGCTTGCAGACAAAATCCAGATTTTTTTTTTCAGTATTGGGGATTAAACCCAAGAGCACTCTACTTCTGAGCTGCATCTCTAGCCCTTTAAAAATTTTTATTTTGAGACAGGGTCTTGCTAAGTTGCTGAGGCTGGCCTTGAACTTGCTTTAGCCTCCTGAATATCTGGGATTGCAAGCATGTGCCATTGTGTTGGGCTAAAATTTAGATTTTAAATCAAACAAGGAAGCTACTTTTTAGAGGCCTTCTGTGTGTCCTTTTGCAAGTGGCAAATATCATATAGGTCCCAGTTTACCTTTGGGTAAATTCCAACTTATTCTTTTGTTTTTCTTTTGTATTACTGGGGATTGAACCCAGGGTTGTTGTGCATGCTAGGCAGATGCTCTACCATTAGCTACAACTCCAACCTTAAATCCCAAATTTTGTACTGGGATTGTTTTTTCTGGGCTGAGTACAGAACCCATGGCCTTGAACGTGCTAGGCAGACACTCTGCCATTGAGCTAAATCCCCAACCCTCAGGATTGCAAAGCAAGGTGCGTCTCTAAACTTAAGAGGCCAGTCAGGTAAAGGCCATTTGAGTAGAGGGCCAAGCTTGGCAGCATGGAGTGTCTGTAGAAGTCCCTTAGAGAAAAGCCCCTGGGCCTGCTTTCACCTCCTCCACATTCTAGCACCGGATCTGCTATATAGCAGGTGGGTGATAAACATCTTTATGGATCCAAGAGATTCTGGGAGACTTTCTAAAAATGGCTGGGATCTGGGGAAACTCAAGGGGATAGAGAGCCTGGCTGCCCCTTGGTGAAGCCCAGGCTCACCACGGGCTCTGCCTGTGTTCCTCCCCAGCAAATGCTGTATGTAGGCTCTCAGCTGGGTGTGGCTCGGCTGCGGCTGCACCAGTGTGAGACGTACGGCAGTGCCTGTGCAGAGTGCTGCCTAGCCCGGGACCCATACTGTGCCTGGGATGGCGCCTCCTGTACCCGTTACCGCCCCAGCCCTGGCACGCGCCGATTCCGCCGGCAGGACATCCGGCATGGCAACCCTGCCCTGCAGTGCAAGGGCCAGAGCCAGGATGGTGAGTGGCAGTGGGGGTGGGGCCCCTAACAGTGCCCTACTCACCCTGTGCCCTGGG
Source organism: Graphiurus murinus (assembly GCA_004027655.1). Taxonomy (NCBI): domain Eukaryota; kingdom Metazoa; phylum Chordata; class Mammalia; order Rodentia; family Gliridae; genus Graphiurus; species Graphiurus murinus. Next base: position 5,797 of record PVLC010021842.1, read on the forward strand.
CTCTATCCCTGTTAAGTGTGGCTTCAGACTGGTCTTGTTGTAAGAGTCCTCAGTTTCCCTATCTGTATAGCTGTAGTCACTGTGTGGGGGCAGGGTCTTCAGACACAGTGACTGGCTTGGGAACTGATAGACTCCTATGTCCTTGTCGTAGTGGTGGGCTGCAGGAGTCAGTTGAGGGCCCAGGGGCTTGGGTTCTATAGGTATCAAGTTGAGCCAACCTGGGCCTGTGTGCAGAGGAGGCTTCAGGACTGGCAGCCACCAGGGTCTTCGGCACAGAGCACAACAGCACCCTTTTGGAGTGCCTGCCCAAGTCCCCGCAGGCTACCGTGCGCTGGTTCTTGCAGAGGCCGGAGGACAAGGAGCCTGACCAGGTAAGTGAAATTTCTGCTTCCAGCTGGCACCTCCCTGCCTGAACCCCAGGGTCCTGGCCCTAGAAAGGGCCTCTGGAGGAAACCTACCAAGATTAACCTAAGAAAAGTGTGCATTACACCCTTGGGGGGCCAAGGAGGAGGTATTCCTATATCTGCCTCTGGGAATGTCAGGCCAGATGTGGCTTGAACTCACCCAGTCTGAGAGGTGAGTAGCAGAGATGGAAGAGAGGGAGGGGGATCTGGGGTGTCTGAAATCCTCTCTGCTTACAAATGTGGCTCAGCTTTGAAGGGGGTTTCTTCCCCAGGCCTGGGTCCCTGACCACTGGATCCTGTACCCCATTCCTGGCCCTACACTTCCTTCTGGGAGACAAACTATCTGCCCAGGCCCTCTTCTCCTGCACTGGGAAGGTCTGTGTTGACCCTCCCCACTCAGAAGGCTTCAGCCTGGGACCTGAGGCTGAGCATGGGCTGGGCAGGGTGAGGAACCATTCCCCCACAGGGAAGGGGAGCCAAGGAAGGGATTACAGGAGGGGCTCTCCCTCCTGCTGGGGAGCTGGGGGAGGCCAGCCTTGGGCCAGCTGTTGGGCTGGGCACTGAGGAGACTCCCTGGGGTGGGGGAGTCACAGGATGAAGTTACACAACATCTACCACCCAAGCAGTCAGCCTCAACACACAGATGCACACGCAAGCCCAAACAGGGTTCAGAGAGACACACTCCTGCCTCCTCTTCTGGAGTGCGCATGTAACCCACCCCAGGCTGGGGCTGTTGGCTTTGCATCATGGGCGGGGGGTGGGACTGACCAAGACAAGCAGGCCCAGTGTGCCTGGTGTAGATGAGCATATGCACTTGTGTAGTGTAGTGGAGGAAGATTTCCTTTCCCCAGAGATATCCTTGTAACCCCTCTGCTCCCTGGGTATGTGTGCAAAGGCCCTCCTAGGCCAGGATTGAGGTCCCAGGGCTCTGATGAAGGGAGACACCAGTTATTCCAGTTTTCAAAAAGCCCCCTTTGTGGTCCTATGGAAAGGTGAGGCCCTGCCTGCAACTAGCTCATAGTCTAAAAGCCAAGCCTGCCAAGCTGCTGGCCCCCTCCTGGGAAGGGGAGGATGGTAAGGGTAAGGGCCCATGCACTGGGCCCCAAAGGGTAATCTTGGAAATACAAGGGGCAAGCCAGATATGATGGTGCATGCCTGTGATCCCAGTACTTAGGAGACTGAGATAGAATTGCAGGCTTGAGGACAGCCTCAGCAACGTAGCAAGACTCCTAGCAACCTAGCGAGAACCTATTTCAAAAGAAAAAATAAAAAAGGCTAGGGGTGTGGCTCAGAGGTATAATGTCTCTGAGTTCAATCCTCAGTACCACAAAAATAAAAATAAAAATAGAGGAAACTCATGGGGCAAAGATGCTGATGGTACAGATTCTGTGCACACTCCCCTCACACCCCATGTCATTTTACTTGCCTGGCAGGTGAAGACAGATGAGCGTGTCCTGCAGACAGAGCAGGGGCTGCTGTTCCGTAGGCTTAGCCGCCTCGACGCAGGCATCTACACCTGCACAACCCTGGAGTATGGCTTCTCCCAGACTGTGGTCCGTCTGGCTCTGGAGGTGATTGCAGCCTCGAAACTAGACAGCCTGTTCCCTCAGGACCCAAGGCCAGAGGAGCCCCTGGCCCAAGGAGGCTTGGCCTCTGCCCTACCCAAAGCTTGGTACAAAGACATCCTGCAGCTCACTGGCTTCGCCAACCTGCCCCGGGTAGATGAGTACTGTGAGCGTGTATTGTGCCCGGGCATTGGGGAACGCTCAAGCTTCCGGCCCCGGGGGAAGCAGGCCAAGGGCAAGGGCTGGGCAGGGCTGGAGCTGGGGAAGAGGGTGAAGAGCCGGATGCAGGCCGAACGTAATCGGACACCCCGGGAGGTGGAGGCCACATAGACAGGGCCGAGAAGGGGGTGGTCAGGATGGGCCGGTGAACCCAGCAGCAGCCTCCAGCATCCCCCACCCACACAGCTAGGCAAGAGGGGACCAGGACTTTTTGTTGCCTCCTAGAGATGGGAGTCTCTGCCACTCACAGTAAAGACTGGGGGCCCGAGGGCCTGTTCCTTGTCCTTCTCTGTGTTCAGGATAGAGCTGGTACCCTCTGGCCATGGACAGCCCCAAGGACTTGCCATTTGTTCTCAGAGGTGACTTGGCTTCCAAGCACATTTTTGGTTGTGCCTGGAGGCAAGAGAGTTGGGTGATTCTTTCCCAGCCTACAGAACATGGCCATTCTGAGTGACCCCCAGAGTGGGTGTGTGGGCGGCTAGAAGGCTAGAAAGAGGTATCTGTACAGGGGCCCTCAGGCAGTAGGAGGAGAGTCAAAGTGGCCTCTTAAGTTAGCACTTGCTGGGAAGAGCCTACCCTGACCAGGGGAAAGTGGAGGCGTTGAGAAGTCAGAGCTGCAGTACCCTGTCCCCCGTCATGCCCTGATGTCTTGGTGTCCCTGCCATGTCCACCACCTCTTCTGCATTTTAGAATTACAGAGGCTTTAATTGCTGGCACCTGTGGGTGGTCTGAGCCTCAGAGAGAAGGTCTCACAGCCTGATTCTCCTTCCCTAGGCCCTGAACTGTCAGGTCAGGCCAGGTTTGCTGAGATGCCCACATTTCCTGATGGAACTCCTCTCCTCACCTTCAGTAACCCATGCTGAGGAGCAGGCAGAGGGTAGTGTCCAGGGGAATGTCAGCCCTCATGTCTATGGATGAAAGATGGGGAGAGGGGAGCTGGAGACAGACTTATGAGGGTGAGAGGGGTGGGCTGTCTTTTCTAGGACAATATAGGTACACCCCAGCCCTGGGAGGGAGCAATGTAAAGGCTCTGTGTGCTAAAGCCTGGGTCAGGATTGAGGACAGGGCTTTGGCCAGGGCCACAGAGAACTGAGAAGCTATCAAGATGGAGAGTGGGAAACCCTCAGAATAGGATATAAACCCAGGAGCTGGTTTCTTCAAGGGCTTAAGATGACATTAGTTAGTTCCAGAAAGGCCAGGTGTTCCCCAGAATCTATATTTTCTTCTAAGAAAGGGTTGGGCATGGATAATTCACTTACAACGTCCTGGGAATTGAACCCAAGGCCTTGTGCATGCTAGGCAAGTACTCTACCACTGAGCTACATCCCCAGGCCTCCTTTTTTTGGTTTTAAGGGAAAAAATGCAGAGGAAAAAAAGCTGCTAGTTCCTGGGAATTAGCAAGGATGCATTTTGCCTGGGCATGTAGGGGAGCTGTTTTTATCATCAGCAGTTTCTCAGGCTAGAGAGCATGGAGGGGGAGGAGGACAACTAAATGAAAAGTTGTTCCCAGCCTGCATGTGAATGAGTTTGTGACGCATGAAACTGATAGGAGACAAGTGCACTAACTTTGAGAGTCCCTCCTTTAAAAAGCCAAGACAAAAAAAAAAAAAAAAAGATAGAAAGAAAGTTGGGGCTTCCTGCCCCACTAAACCTCAATCCTAGAGAGCCTCAGGTTTTATCTTCCCTATCCCAACATTGCCAGAGTATTGGGATCTGAAATATCCTCTCTCCCCTTTGATTGTATGGTAAATATACGAGAAGGCTGAGATTAACCTAGCCTTGAGAATCCTTCCTGCCTGAGGTGCTGGGGTATTATCTGGTAAAAGCATAGGAAAAGAGGAAGGAGGACTGGAGGAAAGAAGAGAGACAGAAAGAATAGAAGTGGAAGAGAGGGTGCAGAGCTCCAAGAGGGGGTGTCAGAGCTGCAGCCTGCTCTGCCCCTCCATCCCTGGGAAGCCAGAAAGACAACAGATCCTCAGTGGACTTTGGGCCAGGCCCAGACTTGGCAGGCTCCAGGCAAGGTCCACTGGAAGAAATATGAGATTCTTAACACATATGCGCTTGGGAAACTATGGACCGCTTCTACCAATCGCCATCCTGCCTGTGGTACTGTGTTTAACTCCTGGTAACGCCCTTGATGTGTGAATTCTATTTTTGTATTCCTGTGTTGAGACAGGCCTTATGGTTTCTCTGTCTTCAGAGCATACTGCTTGTATTATTTTTATTGTCATGACTGCCCCTGAGCTCTGGTGAGGAAAGCAGAGCCTACAAAGAAAGGGATGAAGTTAATATTTATATCACACAATTATATCATTCTTGTATCTGTGTATTTCTGTACTAAATTGTCTGACATACCTGCATGATCTGGAAATGGAGAGCTCTCTCCATCTGCTCTCTGAGAGAGATCCCCCTGGGTGGTATTTTCTGGCAGGAAGTGAAATGCAGGGAAGGAAGGAGTCAGAGGGCTTTGTCTATGAAGCTGGGATTGCTCATTAAATAAGGAAAATCCTGTCCTGAGGCTTTGTAGAACTGACCTTCCTGGAACTTCAGGAAGATCTTGAGCCAAGGGAAAAAAAAATAAATAAATAAAAAAAGTGCTGCCAAAGGGCAGCCAGGCACGAAGGCAGCTCCAATCTTTTTCACAATGCTTAATATTTACAACAGTGACACTTGGCCTGGTGCCGCCTTCTTCCCAAGCCACATACCAATGTATATTAAAGCCACTGAGCTCATGCTTGGGCTGTACTGTGGGGGGCTGCAATTCTGGGGAGAAGAGGCCCCCAAGAATCTAACCTATTGGGCATACTGCAGAAGGCTCTCTGACCAGGTGGCATCATGCCCCTGCCCAAAAAGCAGACTCCACTGGTGCTGGAGTTAGATGGAAAAACCACAGAAGTGCTTCGAGGATGAGAGAGATATCATCCTACGTTCCCCAGAGGGCCAGCCCTGGCCCCTTTGCTTAAGTGGGCCCCTCCATCCTGGCTATAGCCTAGGGGGCTTAGCGGAGCAGTTCACTCATACCCCCATCTTGCAGTGGGGTGTGGAGCCAGGCCTTTCCCATTGTCCCCTGCCCCCTCCACAAATATCCAGGCCCAACAGAACCTGAAGCCCCATTCCCCCGCCCCAAGCCACCCTCACCACTGACTGAGAGGCATCATCAGAACACACACTTGGCACTGGCCTGGTGGGGTGTGCAAATGTGCCCCCCACAGTCCCCTTCTCCCCTGTGCACTGCTCTTCTTATGGCTGCCCAGTGCCTCTGCTCCCAGCCATCATTACCACCCATGCTCAGACTTCTCCCTGCTCCCTCCCCCCTCCCATCTTAAGCCGTTTCCTGCCTTAGCAGTTTCACCCTCTATCTTCCTCTTGCAGATTTTTCCTCTAAGTCTCATACTTCCCCTGGTCTCTGGGCTTCTGTTACATGGTTCTAAAATAGGTTTAGAGCTGGAAAGGGGCTTAGACAGCAAGACTAGTTGAATGTTTCCTCTGAAATGGTAATCCCAGGAGATCTACTATGATTTCCTATCTCCACGACCAAATTTGAGGATTTGTTTCTCCTTGGCACCATAGAGCTGTATGCTGCCTGTTTGCCTGCCCTGGGAAGGCACTGTGATGGTCTCCAACTAACTTGTGTGCCTACTATGTGCTCTGTGGCTCTTCAAAACATTTGGTCCTCTATCACTTTTTTTCCCCATGGAGCAGCTAACATTTTGTTTCTAATGTTATGAAGAGCATACTTTGGAAAAATGCTGACTAATCACAGGAGATTAATTTGTTAAACTCTGCCTCCCAGAGCTGTAAACTCTAGAGGCCCACATCTCCCACATGTCAGTCATATCTTGGTTTCCCATGGCCTTCACCAGAGAAGACCTGCGGCCCCGGGAACAGGGCTGCCACACTACCATTCTGCCCGCACCGGGGCCTGAACTCTGCTTTGCCTCCGGCTCCTGTCCCCCCACACCCAGCTTGCCTCCCTAGCCTCCTACCAGCTCCTGCTGTGTCTGGTGTGGTCCTCTGCAGAGGGCTAGGATTCACCCCTCTGAGGTTGTTCTGTAATTCAACAGTCATTTCTCAGAAAACTGGGGGACAGGGAGAAGTCAGAATCAGGGAGAGAAAGTGTTCTTTTTATTTTCTCAAAAGGCCACTGTGCTTCCCTTTTATTTAGCTAAGCTTGGGCCAGGTCCTAGACACCCCTAGAATCCTGATTGGAGGTGTGGGCACATAGTAGCTACCAGGAGCCTGTCCCACTTCTGGCCAGGCTTTCCCCCTGTAGGCTGTCAGGGGCCCTGGCTGCAGCTCCAAACAGTTGGGCCCTCCCAGGAGCGGCTCACAATGCCTCTCCAGCTCAGCAAATTGAAGCTTTTCTGGCCAGCCACATCATCTTCTTAGACTTGGGGAAAATTACTCAGAAATAGTCCAACTTCTATGTGAATTAAAGACCCACCCAAGCCTCATCCACAACCTGGGCTCAGAGGATTCCATAAGGAGAAAGTTTAACACACACCAAGAGAAAATCCCCAGGGTTTCCCAAGACTACAAATTTGGAGAGAAAGGAGTGGGCAGAGCTGGATTTGGACACAATATCTGATAAGGAGCTTGGGAATTGTTGCCCCCCCCCCCGCCCCCGCTCCTCTTCAGCACTCACCCACTCTCTGGTGTATGGGAGATGAGGCGAGGCAGCTGTGGCCCTGTGCCCACTGCCCAGCCCCCGCCCACCTTTGCCATGCTGGATCCTCTTCTTTAGAGTCTGCGTCCTAATGAAGCCTTTCACTTTCCCTGCTGGAATTTCACTAAGGAAACTTCTGGTTCCTCAATGTAGCCTTTTAAAAAATCATTCTCCAACAGGGATAGGAATTGCTGCAAAGTCTTCAGGAAGGCCTTGAAGGGACAAACACGGGCCTCTCCTCTTGCCAGGCCACCAGCAGCTGGCTAATAGCCTGTACTCAGAGACTCTGCCAATGTGGGGACTTAGGTAACCAATCTTGACCTCTTTCTGCCAGGGAGGAAGATGCCCAGAGTGCACTTTAATCCATTGAATGGTGCCCACTTCACTGAAATGAACATCCCATTAGGCAGAGGAGGACAACTCAGTAGGCAGACAGCTGTGGGATGATGGGATTCCAAAGCAAATCAGCAGAGGCCTGGAGCAGAGTACAGGTGTCTGTCTTCAAATGCTGGACACTTGAAACCCAGGTTGGTCTTTGGGAGGGCAAGGCGGGCTCTGCACCCACAGATAAAGGTACAGAAGAATGACGGCAATCTGGCAACTTGCTTTATGGACATGATCTCATCTGTTCACTCCACACCACCTCCACCCACCCCAGCTGATAAGAATCTGGCACTGTTTCCTGTAGTCCAAGGGTCTCAGACAATGGTGTGAACGGCTGGCCCTACTGGAAAGGGTATTGTTCAGGGGAGAAAAAACAACACCCCAGCACAAAGCCAGGGCAGGACCTGTCTAAATGTAAGAACCTGTTTATAAATCCATGATTTCCAAGGGTCAAAACACAATGGGGAATTGTTTTGGTGAGGCTGATGCCCCCCTCAGAATGCTCCTGCCTGGCTTTTATGGCTCAAACAGGTCTCAGATGCTCTGGGAGGGATGGACACTGATGGCGGGGATGCCTTCCTGTTTATCAGGCATGTGTGCAGGGAAGGGTCAAGAAGCCAGTTACACCAAAGGCAAGGGGAAGGAGGTCCTGGGCCTCGCCCTTTCCATCTGGGCCTCATGCTGTCTTTCTGCTCAGAGACCCAGGATTAGAGGTGGTTTGCTACAGAGATGTAAGGGCAAGGTTTTTTGTGGGTTTATCACATCCACTCTTCAGTTTATGGCCTTTAATAAACTCCAATAAACTCTTCAGTTTTATGCCATGTTGCTCTTTGGAAAAAAATGTGCAATGTGTGAGACCATTGCAAATACTTAGATCTTTTGGAATGGGGTTCCCTCACTTAGTCTGTAGGGAGCCTTCTCATATCTGGGGTCCCTGGGATGCTGTGATTCACTTCCTGCCAGCCTGGGAGCAGAACCATTTAACATATTCCTCTTGGGACTGGCAGTCACCATTCTTGGTGGGGAAGGGCAGCTGGGGTAGAAGTGTTATTTCTAGTTTTTTTTTCTTCTGGTACTGAGGATTGAACCAAGGGGTGCTCCACCACTGAGCTAAACTGCCAGCCCTTCTTTATTTTGAAATAGGTTCTTGCTAAGTTGCTGAGGGTCTTGCTAAGTTGCTGAGGCTGGCCTCAAATCTGTGATCCATCCTCCTGTCTCATCATTAGTAACTTTTATATTCATCTCTAAATCCAACATAAGAATACTCCATGAATAAACTCAAACAAATGTGTTGAGAAAAGTGAGACGTATTAAGTGCTACGCAATCCCAAACAGAAGCAAGCTTTTCATAAGCTGTTTTCTGCCTTCCAGGTCTAAGGGTTTTTCATCTTCCTCACCAACATGCTAACAGTGCCCTCTGGTGTTTGGTAGCAGAATAGGCTTATGAGTACAGCATGTGAGCATATCCATCAGATCAGCAGCCATCAAACAGCCTTTGAATATGGGGTTCTGGGAAAAGTACCATTAGGGAAAGAAATATTAATAAGACAGACAGGTTCCTGATTCTTGTAAGGGGCTTCCAAACTAGCAGGAGAGACAGATCCACAATTGTAGGACTGATGCAGAATGACATAGACAGTACAGGGTTTTAGCAGAGGCCAGAGAGTGCCCAGGGATGAAGAAGTTGTCTTTATTCTGGCTTCAACAAGGTTGAGGATGGAAGTCAGGGATATCCTAGCCAAGAATCTTAGGCACAGCTCAGTATTTCAGGGTAGCCAGGACAGAGTGTCCTGAGAGATGCAGCTATGCAGGGCCCTATTCACAGAAGGCCACAGATGCCGATCTCAGCAGGGCCATCCTAAGCAAAAAGCTACCTCATATTTTGTGGTAACTGGCTGAAGGCACAAGGAAGGATGTGCCAGTGAAGTGAACATAGGAAACACCTGCAGCAGTCCTATGAGGCAAAAGTATCTGAGCTGAGCACTGGCAATGGGAGGGAGAGGAAGGCAAACATCTGAAAAATAGCCAAATTGACAAAGAAGAGGGTGGTAGAGCAGAGAGGGAAGCAGAAGGAAATTCTGAGGTTTCTCACCTTAGCTTATAGTTCCAATAAAGGTAAGAATTCAAGGAAGGGGAGAAATGCTTTGGGGAATTTTTATTAAACACTTATTTCTACCCTCCCTAAGTAAACTTTTGTTCTGGATCCTAAGTTATGAAACTAATTCTAATAGATATGCCCATTATGATTATGAAAACAGGTATTTAAAATACACAAGATAGTCGGGTGTGGTGGCGCACGCTTGAAACCCCAGCATTCAGGAGGCTGAGACTGGAGGATCCGGGTTCGCGGCCAGCCTCAGCTACCTAATGAGGCGCTCCGCAACTTAGTGAGACCCTGTTTCAAAATAAAAGAATAAAATATAGGGCTGGGAGTATAGCTCAGAGGTAGAATGCCCCTGAGTTCAGTCCCCAGTACCGCAAAAAAAAAAAAAAAAAAAAAAAAGAAACCCAAAGGTTAATATATATCTATATCTATTAGTGCATGCTGATATAAACAAATGACTGAATAATGTAAAAGAATTGTACCTATTCCATGCAGAAGAATTTCAAATAATTTATTTAGATAATCCATTCTCAAAGAGGAGGTTACCTAAATCCTCATTCTTTGTGGGCTGCATATAGTCACTTTCCTTCAAAAGATAAAGTATGGAAAGGGAGGAAAAAGAGTAACTTTACAGAAGGGAGACCTAACAAACACTGCCTCAGCCAGGTGATCAAAGTTAACATCAACAGAGATAGGTCAGCTGGGTGTGGTGGCACATGCTTGTAATCCCAGTACTTGGGAGGCTAAGACAGGAAGATTACAGGTTCGTAGCCAGCCTCGATACTTAGTGAGGCCCTTCACAACTTACACCCTGTTTCAGATGAAGAATATAAAATAGGGCTGGGGGTGTAGCTCAGAGGAAGAATGCCCCTGGGTTCAGTCCTCACTACCGGAAAAACAACAACAACAGTGATTGGTCATGTTGATAGTATGCAATTCTGATAAGATGTGATGAAATGGCACTTTACCTCTGCTGTCTTCCTTCCAAAAACCCACAACCCCAGTCTGATCATGACAAAACATCAGACAAATCTAATTAAGGGACACTCTGTAAGTACCTAGTCAGTACTACTCAAAACTGTTAAAGTCATCACAATGAAAGCCTAAGAAACTGTCACAGCCAAGAGGAACCTAAAGAGATAGGATGACTCAATGCCATGTGGTATCCAGCATGGGATCCTGGACCAGAAGAGAAAATGGGAAAACTAATAAAATTTGATTAAAGTATGGGCTTGAGTTAATAATTACATATGAATATTGGCTCAGTAGTTGTGACAAATTTGCTATTATAATCTAAGACATTACTAATAGGGGAAACTGGATTTGGGATATTATAGAGACTTGCCACACGATATTCACAATATTTCTGTAAAACTTTTCTAAAAATAAGTTTAAGGAAAACTTATTTAATGGAGTTAAATAAATTATTTAATGGAGAATGAGTTGGGTGTGGTGGCACACACCTGTAATCCCAGTGCTTGGGAGGCTGAGATAGGAGTATCACAGGTTTGAGGAAACCTTAGCAATGTAGCAAGACTCTGAGCATCCTAGTGAAACCCTGTTTCAAAACAAACAAAAAGGGCTGGGAGTATAGCTTGGAGGTAGAATGCCTCTGGGTTCAAACCTCAGTAACTAACACAATACACATGCGTGCGCACGCACGCACGCGCGCGCACACACACACATACAATTAATGGAGGATGATTTGTTATGCTTAAAAAATAGATCATTTCAAAGTTGGACTTTCCAGCCCTACAATGGGGAGTAAAATATCGAGATTAAAAGCACAAAGAAAAAACGTGTATTGTATGATAGACAGAGATAGATATAGACACATAGAGATAGATAGCTAGAGAGAGAGAGGGGCAGGGGGGGAACATACACTGCTTGTTAGCTAGCAGGTACCCATAAGTAAGGCCAACTGCAGATGTAGGACAGCTAAATGTCTGGTGACAAGAGCCCTCTTCCACTCCTATTACAAGCGTTGCCTTCTCCACTGAGGCTGGAGTCCAGAGGGCACTGTTAGGGGGCCACTACTTTCGGTTAAGATAGTGTTTCTCACACTTGAGTAGCATCCTATAAAGGGAAAGATACAACCACAGATATCTAAGAATATGGCTGGTGCTGGGAGTGGTGGCGCACGCTTGTAATCCCAGCATTCGGGAGGCCGAGACCGGAGGATCCAGGTTCGTGGCCAGCCTCAGCTACCTAGTGAGGCAATCTGCAACTTAGTGAGACTCGGATTCAAAATAAAAAATAAAAAATGGGGCTGGGGGTGTAGCTCGGAGGTAGAATGCCCCTGAGTTCAATCCCCAGTACCGCAAAAAAAAAAAAAAAAAAAAAAAAAAAAAAAAAAATATATATATATATATATATATATATATATATATATATATGGCTGGTGATCCCAGTTACAGATCCCTAGGTTAAGAAACTAAAGACTGTCTTAATGTAGGAGGTGGTTTTCAGTTGTAAAAGATAACTGCAGAGCTAGGCATAGTGGTGTAAACCTGTAATCTCAGTACTTGGGAGTCTGAGACAGGAAGATCACAGGTTCAAGGCCAGCCTAAGCAATTTTATGAGGCCCTCTGCAACTTAAGACCCTGTTTCAAAATAAAAAATAAAACAGGGCCAGGGTGTTGCTCAGAGGTAGAATGCCCCTGGGTTCAATTCTCAGTGCCAAAACAAAACAAAAAAATTACTACAGGAGTTGTTTATAGGACAGGTAAAATATTGCTTTTGAAGGGAAAATTTACAATTTAAAAATTCTGTCATTTTCAGAGCTTTGACAAAATCTCCTTGGATGCTCAGGTTAGGAAATACAGCACTAAGTCATCAAACCCAAGAGGAAGAAAATGAAGAAGGCACCGTTGTGGGAAGTTCTAGGATGACAGTTGTGCAGAAGACCTATGGGTAGTCAGCTCAGGAGTGGGCTCTAGGAGGCAGGTCTTTCAGAAAAGTGTAACTGATACTGATCTATTGTCTGGCCTCTGACGAATTAGCAATAGGGACACAGCAAAGGAAAGAGAGGCAGTTGTTAATTTCAGGAAAAAAAATCAAACAAACATTGTACAGAAGAGGAAAGATAATCATAATGTACTATCTGGCTCAGTAGTAAATAATTAGTCATAATAATGTAAACACCAAAAGTTAATTTAACAAAAATTGTAATACAATGATTTAAGATGGGGAGAATGAAAACATGAGGGTTCTAAGTGCTACATCTATGTAGCAGAAAAGTCAATAATGTCTAAAATTAATAAATGAAGAAACAGCTAAAAAAAGAGGAAAATAATTGCCTTTAGGGAACAGGACTGGAAATAGACAAGGGTGAGAGTGTTTTTCAATATAATCCTTACAGTACTTACTATTAGACTTTTTTTTTTTTTTGGTGCTGGGGGTTGAACCCAGGGTCTTGCACATGGTAAGCGTGTATTCTACCACTGAGCCATATTAGACTTTTAAAGTTTATATTACATTGCCTATATATTTGAAGTTAACCTGGTTAAATCTGAAGGCAATCACTGTATACACCTTGGATGTAAGTCTACAGGGCTCCGTGATATTTATAATGAGAACTCACTCCACCACTAGTGACGATGACTCAGTGAAGCCCTGAGAATTCAGTATCTGGCAATGGTTCTAAGTTTTCCCCACTAATCCAAATCCCATGAAATCATAAAAACATACAGTCGTAAGATGAGCTCTACTTAATTTCTCCCTAGGCTTTCTACCAGATTCCTATCCTAGCTGCTTTGCCTAATATGAATGTCCTGGTATGCAAATTCAATTATACTCTAGAGAGAAATGATCAGGCCATCAGGCAGCCAGAATCTGAGTGGCTCCTGCATGCTGTGGAGGCAGCCTGGAGTAAGTGAAGTTCTTTCTGCCTCACATGGGCACAACAGTCCCTAGCATGTTTCAGTCCAGAGCCCCAAGCTCTGCAATTCAGTGTGTGGACTGGTATACTGGCTCACCTTCCTGATGAGAACCTGTGCACTAATTTGCACAATGATGAAAAATCTCTGCCCCTGGAATGACAATTTCCCTGCAAAATGCTCCCTTCCCAAAGAAGCACATCTATGTTCTGCATTAAAAGTTCAACATTAATTTACTAGTTTTCTTATTTCCTCATTTTACGCCTTCCAGATTCCCTAGTATGCTAGACAAATTCCAGAGTGAATCTATAAGGAGACATCAGTGGAGAGAAAATCTTTATTTGCATAACAAATCTGAGTGAAATAAGAAGAGGCCTATAAGAACCAGATTAAGGTGAAAGAATCTTGGTGAAATAAGAGAAGAGGGAACTGTGGCATCTGGATTCTGCTCTCTCCACTTCTTTCCTTGGTTCATAGTCTCACTGCTGGTGCCTTCCTTGGCTCATAGTCCCAAAGTGTTCCCTCCCCCAAGCCCAATGGAGGAATGCTGCTTTGTACTCAGCTGTGCTTGGCAGCAACTACTCAGAAGCTGTTTCTTGGATTTTCTGCAGTTCTTAGTGATTTTGACACCCTCGGACTGCTAAGAACGGCCCTCCCTGCCACCAAGTTTTTCTAATAAGGAAGGTCCTGGCCAATCAGTCCAAAAAGGGCCTGGGTTCTCTTCCAGGCTGGTGTCTCTGTAGAAATGCTCCTAGGGATGGAAGGTGCTGCTGCAGCAGGGAATATCACTTGAGTTTTCAGGTATGTAGTCTGTGGTAAAAAAAAAAAAAAAAAAGTGGGAAAGAAGATGCAACTCTGTTTCTTCCAGTGCAGGTCCCTGGGCCCCTCCCTAGCCATTTTCCTTCCAAAGCAAAGGATCCACTAAAAGTCTCCCCTCTGGCGGCATGCCCTTCTCCATTCCCAGGCACCAGGAGTCCCCTAGCCCCACCACAATTCTTAGACCAGACCATCCCACTAGGCCTACCTGTGGCTGAAGCAGAATATGAACACTCCTCACACTCCCATTTCTTGTTGCTGGATCTAAGAGAGGAACAGTCCCTATGGGTTCCATGGGATCCACATGTAGCACACAAAATGAGGCACCACCTCCTATGGAAAGAACCAAGGAAGGATGTTGGGACAAACGAAAAACTGACACTCTGGGATGTTTGCTACTGGGCCATGCTGAGGGCTGCCCAGGCATTTTTCACTATACATTTTACCACTACAAATGAATGGCTTAGCTGGGTGTAGTGGCACATGCCTGTAATCCCAGTACTTGGGAGGCTGAGACAGGAGGATTGCAGGTTTGAGGACATCCTCAGCAAGTAGTGAGACTCTCATTAACCTATCCAGATCCTGTTTCCAAATAAAAATAAAATAGGGTTCAATCCCCAGTAAAACACACACATACACATACACACAACCCCCCCCCCCACACACACACATTGGCTTAGATAGGCTGAGTACTGATCCCAGGAGCCTGTGGGCAGGCACAACTCCTCACAAGGTAGATTTGGAAAGGGATTGGCCCTGAATGTCTCTCCACTGGGTACAGGGAGAAGCAGACTCTCCAGAGAAGCAGACTCTGCAGAGGCTGGTCAAGAATGGGGCTTAGCTATTTTGTTTACCCTGAGGATTGCAGATAAGAGTAACCTTCTTGCTCTTAATAACTATGCCAAGGTCTATAAGACGGCACTGAGAACTCTTTCTAGCCAGGGGCTTTTTCCTACCCTTCATCCTCAAAGCTATCTCTGCCCTGTTCATACAGACAGATGGGGGCATCACAATGTTGATAGCGCTGATACAACTCTGAGAAAGCCCCCGGCTCAAGTTCCCAGGCAGCATCTCTGCAGAGGGAGAAGAAATAGTGAGGAAAGGACACATAATTAGCTGTAAGTCTTTGCCCACCAAGGAGAAACAAAGAAGACCCCAAACTAAGTGCAGCAAGAATTCAATAGCTGCCTGAATAAGGCTGGGCCAATGACCTGGCTGTGGGAGAATGCTGAAGCAGAGGTACATGGGGCTCCTTAGTTCTACCCGCCCAGGGTATTCTGATCCCCAAAGTGTCATTTTCAGAAACATGCCTCCCACTGATTTTTTCCCCTCCCTTCCAAAGCAGCCCCTTTACCCCCTTTTCCTCTTTGCTGTACATCAGGGCCTCAGCTGCTCTCATTCTCCAAACTATCCTTACACTTGTCTCCTCTCTGGAAATCTAGGTAACCCATTCCCTGATTCAATTCCTGCTTTAGAGTTTCCACTACCTGTCTGGTATATGAATTCCCATTCTTAGCATTTCTTGAGGAAATTCTTCTCGATTGTTACACTGGGGACATTTGAAGAAATGCTTTGCTGATGTGTGGGCATATTTCTGTAAGAGAACACAGCATAGCTTTGTTTGTAAAAACCATTCTGACCACCTTCTTTTTACTTACACCCTCACTCCATGGGGGTATAGGAAAAGGAGTTTGGGTGGGCCAGGGTGAGAAGGGTTGCAAATCTAGGTGCTGGGCCTGGGACCAAAATACTTTCAAGAGAGTTCCTAGGAGTACCTTTCAGCCATCATCTCTGGCTATGGGGCTGCACAGTGCTAAGTAGGGGCCAGGTATTTGGATATGTTTCCTTTTATTTCATCCTATTAGTGAGGCTGTTTTGAGTCTCCTTGGCTCATCCTGGGATGATCCCATTTGCTCTAGCACTCCTAAGGTTTTGCTCAGTCTAAATCTTATAAATGAGGTCATATCTGCCAAGCATGATCAGAGACTGGGCTAATTTTCCTCTCTGACAGGAAGCAGTACTGCATATAGCCCTCCAGCATGAAGTACTTAAGCTTAGATGTGCCTGAGTGTTCCCAGGATGTGCTGGTTCTAGGCAGAGAACTAGGGTAATTATGGACCCCCCCCCCAATCACTTCCCCAGGACAGAGAAAGCCCTACCTGGATGCACTTGCGGTGGTAGATAGCTTGACTACAACATGGGCTCTGGATGTTCTCAACACTCATTTGGGATAAGTCTTCACAACACAAGACGCAGCTTTCCTCTACCACATTACCCTGTTGGATGTCCTGTGTTGGGCGATGTTTTCCACAAAATGATCTGTGGCAGGGTAAACAGACTTGATTTCTGACTTGTCACTGATACAGATTCCCTGATGCCTGGCCTAGGAAGGATAACCAGCAATCCAGCCCAGTGCTGAGTTTCCATACTTATGGGGAGGGGGAGATGCAGGGTGGAGAACAGCTACATGCCTTCTCATGGCTGCTCTCCCACTGAGCAAAGCTCTTAGGACTATCTTTATAGCCTCTGTTTCCTAAAATCCCCAGTTAGTTTAAGAACCCCAGATGTTTGTAATTTAAGGAGGGGATGAGAAGCAAGAAAAACAAAACAAAACAACAACAAAAACACCCCCGTGAAATCTCCAACTCAAAACACTGTTTCTCATTATTGAAAGGAAAGACAGATTCCCTGGTGAATCCAAACAGGCCTGTGAGAACTGGATTCTGATTTCATTAGAGGCTAAAAGCAAGTTGCAAAAAGACAGCCTAACTTTTCCCCTTCCTTACTCACTTGTACTCTCCAAAAAATTGTGAAAGGCAACCCCTTTCTTGGCCACAAGGCAGATGGAAGTTTCTGACACACTGATCCTTCTGGCAGTTGATAGCAGCTCCCTTTTTTTTGCACACAAAGCAGATCTACAAATGAGATTCCAGACAGTGCTCAGTGCCCCGAGAAAGACAGACTTCCTGAGGCACATCTTTCTGTGGAATGGAAGCAATAGCCATTCTCTCCTCAGTGGTCCTGAAAACTCCCGGATGTCCTAAAACTGGGTTCAGCAGCACTGAATCCTTTTTTGTTTTCTCAGGATGCTGCTCCCTCTCCTCACTTAGGATACTACATCCCAGAGGAGAGTGGGACTTAAGAGAAGGACCAGGGGATGTAGCTCAGGGGTACAGTGATGCTTAGCATGTGCAAGACTCTGAGTTTAATCCCATAATTGAAAAATGAAAACATACAAAAAGAGAGAGACCCATTGGTAAATCTAAGAGTCCTTGAGTTCTAAACTAGCAACTAGGGAAAGAACAGAAACAGATTCTGAGACAGGTCTGAGAAGAGGCCTATTCCAAGGTGCCCATTTCAGGGGATTCTAACCTTCCTAGAAGCCCGGACTGCCTCCTTTTTGATGTCTTCAGGCAGGAATCCATGGAAACCTCTGTTGGATTGGCCCCTCTGAGGCAGCTTGCTAGATAAGATCTAGGGGAGCAGAAGAATCAGGCTATCAACATTGATGATCAGTAAAATAGTGCAGTGAAGTAGAGACCTAAGAAATAGTTTGGTGGAAAAAAATACATGTATGTGTGCATTTATAGGGCAATTTATTTAACAAAGGTTTAAGTCACACTGTATTAAATACTCTGAACACTTTATAAATGTTATCTCATTGGACATCCCAACATCTTCCTTTCTATGGGAGAGAAGGCCACAGAGCTCCAGAACCTGTTACTCTTTTCCCAAGCTATGTTGCCTTTCATTTACTGGGATCTGCTGTTACTATATAATGCTGAGCACTTCGGGGAAACACTCCCATTTTACGCTCACCAAAGCTCTATGATACAGATGTTATTTTGACCCTTATCTTATAGGCAATGCTAATGAGGTACTACAGTGTGGAAGTGATATGGCTGGGGTCACACAGTAAGGAGGAGCAGAGATGGCATTTACACCTGGGCTCACAGAACCTGCACTCTTACCCCTCCTGGTGTGCTGCTCCTTCAGGACAGAATAAGTACTCCTCTCAGAGGACTATAGGAAGGTAAAGATTCACTTTTCTTTTTTCTTTCTCTCTTTTTTTCCCCCCTGTAGCTGGGGATTGAACCCAGGGGCATTCTACCTCTGAGCTACACCCCAGCCCTATTTTTTATTCTTTATTTCAAAACAGGGTTTTACTAAGTAGCTGAGGCTGGCTGCAAACCTGCAATCCTCTTGTCTCAGGCCTCCCAAGTACTGTGATTACAAGTGTGTGCCAACCTGCCTAGCTTCACATTTCTCTTTAAAAAACACACTTTGAAAGGCCTTTTGTTTCTGAAAAGCTTCTAAAGCAGAGTTTGAAATGGGGAATCAAGGGAAAAGAAGCTACACTGTTCTATTATGGAGAATGTCAGCACCTTGCCCCAGGAATCTTCTAAAACTATTGGGAAGGGTACTGGATTTCTTGCAGTAGTTACATGAAATGTGTAATAGGAGCTCAAATTATCTTATTTTAATGCTATAAAAAAATTACCCTTCCATGTTAGATGACTTGAGGGCACTTGGATTACAGTTGTATGTTCCAAACTATGCTTCAAGTGTGTGTGTGTGTGTGTGTGTGTGTGTGTGTGTGTGTGTGTATGTATTTAACACTATCTCAGGGATTTAGCATATTATAAGAGATTTCTATTTTGTGTGTGTGTGTGGTGAGGGTCTGCTAGGGATTGAACCCAAGGGCATTCTACCTCCAAGCCACACCCCCAGTCCTTTTTATTTTTTATTTGGAAACAGGGTCTTGCTAAGTTGAGGCTGGTTTTGAACCTGCAATTCTCCTGTCTCAGCCTCCCTCCCAAATATTGGGATTACAGGCATATAGTACTATACCTGGCTGTGATTTCTATTATTTATATTTTAAAGTATTATTCACATTTCTATGAACATGTGTTATTGCTATAAACAAAAAATCAATAGATAATCATAAACAAAACAAACAGAAATTATAAACAATCTAAATGTCCTTTAATAGGGATTTGTCTTAATCCTTTTTTTTTTTTTTGGCACACCCTTCCCATGAGATAACAAATAGCTGCTAAAAAGACAAAACTAGCCAGGCGTGGTGGTGCACACTTGGGAGGCTGAGATGGAAGGATGATCCGGTTTGTGGCCAGCCTCAGCTACTTAGTGAGACCCTCTGCAACTTAGTGAGACCCTGGTTCAAAATAAAGAATAAAAAATAGGACTGGGGGTATAGCTTGGAGGTAGAATGCTTCTGGGTTCAATCCCTAGTGCCAAAAAAAAAAAAAAAAAAAAGACAAAACTAGCCGAGTATGGTGGTGTATGCTTGTAGTCCCAGTACTTGGGAGGCTGACAGGAGGATCGCAGGTTCAAGGACAGCCTCTGCAAGTAGTGAGATGCTCATCAACTTAGGGAGACCCTATTTCAAATTAAAAAAAAAATAGGGCTAGGGTGTAGCTCAGAGGTAGAATGCCCCTGGGTTCAAATCCCAATGCAAAACAAAGAAAACTAGAACCAGCATGGTGGCAAATGCTTGTAATTCCAGTACTTCGGAGGCTGAGACAGGAGGATCGCAGGTTCACAACCAGCCCCAGCAACTTGGTGAAGCCCTCTACAACTTATTGAGACCTTGTTTCAAAATTAAAAAAACCAAGCCAAGCATGGTAGTGCACGCTTGTATTCCCTGTACTTGGGAAGCTGAGACAGGAGGATCATAGGTTCAAGGACAGCCTCAGCAAGTAGTGACACTCTCGTCAACCTAGTGAGACCCTTTTTCCAATTAGAAATAAAATAGGGCTGGTGGTGTAGCACAGATGTTCAATCCCCAGTACCACCAAAAAATAAATAAATAAATAAAATAAATAAAAATAAATAAATAAAATAGGGCTAGGGGCATAGCTTAGAGGTAGAATGCCTCTGGGTTCCATCCCCAGTATCACTCTCACACATACACACACAAAACTACATCTGTATGTCTTTTTTTTTTTTTTTTGGCGGTACTGGGGATTGAACTCAGGGGCATTCTACCTCCAAGCTATACCCCCAGCCCTATTTTTTATTCTTTATTTTGAAACAGGGTCTCACTAAGTTGCAGAGTGCCTCACTAGGTAGCTGAGGCTGGCTGCGAACCCGGATCCTCTGGTCTCAGCCTCCCAAATGCTGGGATTACAAGTGTGCACCACCATGCCCGGCTCATCTGTATGTCTTATATGGAAAGATCTCCAAAATATATGAAATTTTAAAAAAACTCAAAAGAGATAAAACATTGTATAGTGTATAGTATATTTACTTTTATGTTAAAAATGTTCATGCTTAGCTAGGCATGGTATTGCACACCTGTAATCCCAGTACTTGGGAGGCTGGTTTTGAGACCAGCCTAGCAATATAGACTTTGTTTCAAAATAAAAATAAAAAATAAAAAAAAATAGGGCTTGAGTGTGGCTCAGAGGTAGAATGCCCTTGAGTTCAATCCCCAGTACCAAAAAAAAAAAAAAAAAAAAAAAAAAAAAAAAAAAAAAAAAAAAAAAAAAAAAAAAAAAAAAAAAAAAAAAAAAAAAAAAAAAAAAAAAAAAAAAAAAAAAAAAAAAAAAGAAAAGAAAAGAAAAAGAAAACTGTATATGCTTGCTGGGTGCAGTGGTGCATGCCTATAATCCTAGTACTTGGGAGGCTAAAATAGAAGAATCCCAGGTTTGAGGCCAGTCTCAGCAATTTAAGAAGAAACTTAGCAGCTTAGTGAGACCCTGTCTCAAAAAAATAAAAAAAAGCTGGAGGTATAAATTTGGAGGTAGAATGCCTCCGGTTCAACCCCTAGTAACCACAAAAATAAATGAATGAAAGTACACAACTCATGATCTACAACTCTTGGGCTCTTTGTAATGTAGTAAGAACTTACCCAGTACACTGCTGGGTGTGGTGGTACACAACTGTAATCCCAGCTACTCAGGAGGCTAAAGCTGGAGGAACATGAATTTGAGGCCAGTCTGGGCAACTGAGTGAGACCCTGTCTCAAAATAAAAAGTTAAAAACAAGAAGAGTTGCTGGGCATGTTGGCACACGCCTATAATTCCCGGTACATGGGAGGCTAAGACAAGAGGATTGCAAGTTCAAGGCCAGCCTCAGCAACTTAGTGAGACCCTGTCTCAAAAAATAAAAAGGGCTGGGAGTGTAGTTTGGAGGTAGAATGCTCCTGGTTCAATCCCTGGGGGTATGTGTGTATGGGGGGGAAATATATGGTTACTATGCATCAAAATCAACCAAGCCCTGATATCTGGCAGAAAAATCAGATCAATCTTTCTCATGAGCATAGATGTAGAAATTAAACAAAATATCAGCATTGGATCCAGTATCATATAAAAAGGATAGTATATCACAACCAAGTAGGGTTTAGAACAGTAATGCAAGATTAGTTTAACATTAAAGAATCCAACTAGCCGGGCGTGGTGGCACACGCTTGTAATCCCAGCATTCGGGAGGCTGAGACCGGAGGATCCGGGTTCGCGGCCAGCCTCAGCTACCTAGTGAGGCACTCCGCAACTTAGTGAGACTCGGTTTCAAAATAAAGAATAAAAAATAGGGTTGGGGGTGTAGCTCGGAGGTAGAATGCCCCTGAGTTCAATCCCCAGTACCTCAAAAAAAA
>PVLC010021843.1:0-27434 GCA_004027655.1 Graphiurus murinus
ATGTTGTATCATTAAAAACACCAACTCACCATGCTCCAGGGTAGAGATTCTTTTGTCTCTTGCTGAAGGAGGCTGTTAAGGAGAAGGTCATGGCTGTACCTATTATGCAGTTCTATTTCAGCCTGTTCTATAATTCTTTCCCTTTTTTGGATCCTATTCTTTTACTGAGTACCACCCACCTACTTCTGGGAGACAAGGCCAGGTGAAAGACATCCTCAGACGTCTCAGCTGCTTCCTCCTCATCCACCTGCCACGGAGTGCTGGAATCACAGCAGTAATGTGGGAAATAGTTTCTGAAAGAAAACTAGAGAAAGTGGCCTGTGACATTGGGCCAATATCTGTTATACACAGGAAGCTTGGGAACTTATATATGCAGAACTTTTACCAGGGAGCAAACAGTTGCTTATGGGCTAGCTCCAGAGAGCATTGGTAGTGGTTTCGGGAAAAATAGTCTTGAAAGAGAGAAAGTCGTCAATGGTCAGATTTGTCAGAAGATAGGAAAGAGAACCTTGATAAAATTGAGGAAGCAATCACTATCTGATCACCAAAGAAATTCTAATTTACATGGTGTGACCAGGAAAGGATGCAAGCATAAGAGGGAAACTGGCTTCAGTGGCCTTGGACATCCTTAACAACTCAAGGCTAGTTTTCTGGGTAGCCATATAAGGTTGCACAGTTTGTTTACTGCACTAAAGGTTCTTGATGAAGAAGGCAAACAGAATCTGAATTTTGGCATAGGGCTGTGTAACTATGCCTGAACGGGACTTTTTTTTTCTTGTTATTTACCTATCCAGAGAGAGCCTTCCTTCCTTCCTTCCTTCCTTCCTTCCTTCCTTCCTTCCTTCCTTCCTTCCTTCCTTCCTTCCTTCCTTCTTTCCCTCCCTTCCTTCTCTTCCTCCCTTCCTTTGATACTGGGTATTAAACCACACAGCATCTGTTGTATGAATGGAGGCCCTGACAGTATGAGTGACAATTGAAGGACGCTTCAGCTGCTTCTCGATGTCTTAGCTGTCTTCCCTATGAACGTTTCCTGTTCCCAACACTCATCCAACACTGCTCTTTCCTCCCTTCTTCCTGGACAGTCACACCCACCCTCATTCTGCACTGTCATGGACATTCCCCAAACTCCCACATTCTTACCTTCAGCTTTCATCTTTCCTCCAAACTCCAGAATTCTGGCACCTAACTGCCAGATGCAAATTTCCACCAGGCTTTTCCAGGAAGTCTCAGAATCATCATTTTCAAAATAAAAAGGGGATAACTCAGTAGTAGAGCACCCTTGCATTCAATCCCTAGTACTGAAAAAGTAAAAAAAAATAAATAAAATAAAATAGAGCCAATCTGGTTTTTATAATTGTTATTTGTAGAATATTTTGCTTGACCACTCTATTGTCTTTATCAAAATTTTCCAGTTTACTTATGAGCCAGATATGGTGGCCCAGTACTTGGAAGGCTGAGTCGGGAAACTTGTAGGTTAGAGATCAGCCTCAGCAATTCAGCAAGGCCCTCAACAGCTTAGGAAGACCCTGTTTCAAAAACAACAACAACAAAAAAAATAAAATAGAGCTTGGAATGTTTCTGGGAGGTATAATTCCACTGAATTAAATCCTCAGTACCACAAAATAAATAAATGAAAGAGAGAGTGAGTGAGAGAGAGAGAGAGAGAGAGAGAGAGAGAGAGAGAGAGAGAAAAGGAAAGAAGGAAGGAAGGAAGGAAGGAAGGAAGGAAGGAAGGAAGGAAGGAAGGAAGGAAGGAATCACTGTGCATGAATCAACCAGAAGGTAGAACTATAGGGTAAACTGAGAACAATATAGAGGCTATCAGAATTGCCCAAGCAAGACATAATAATGGCTTGAACTCCCTAGTCTAGCTGTAATGGAGCTTGTGAGAAATTGTCAAATTCATAGACTTACTATGACAAGATTATACAATCCATATGACTGATTAGGGATAGAAAAGATGATATTTCAACTTGTATCGGTGGGGTATTTACCAGTGCATGGGTTCATCCGTATTTCTGAGGCCGTGAGACCTTAGAATGAATAACTGTTGAGACACTGACCACTCTTAACACGTCATTTGCTGTAATTGGGGTTCTGTGATCTTAAGTTATCATTTAGGAGATTTCTAAGACAGACTACTAGAAGGTCTTAGACATGTGTTTTCTCACCTTCTACCTATCAAACAGGTCATCCAACTATTGTTTCTGAGTTACCACTTCTACTTTCTTCTTTTTACTTCATAGTCAAATTCATGCCACCAGCTACTCTCATTCCTATAAAGGAAATAGCACTCAAGTTGTCTTCATCTTACATGGAACATCTAGAGTTAACTGACCTCCTAAAATGAAGAACAGACCACACTTTGCTCTTCCCTGTTATTTTGAATAATTTCTACCATCTAAAGGTATATAATTCATACTATCAAGCTTAGTGTTCCAGTCATTTCTCTCCTGTTGCATTTCATTCCATGGATAAGGCCACGCCCAGTGACTTTTCAATCCCAGAATTCCATTCACTCTGCCCCGCCTCCCTGCCTTTTCTCACCTTCTCCTTTTGCTTTGGAATACTCTTTCTCCTCACCCACCATTCTCTGCCTTTCCAAACTGTATTCAACAATTGGCTTAAGTGACCCCTTTTCTCTGGGATATTCACCGCTTTTCATGTGCTTCAAATATATTTACTGGACATGTCATATGTGCCAGGCACTGAACTATAAGGCTATGAGTTTGATTAAGAAACATTTCTCAACCCTCACTGAATATCTCACCATGAAATGGTGCGATGTTATTTAAGACTGACCACTTTTCCTCTCCAAAGCCCACGGCTCCCAGCCTGTTTTACCTTTGATGCATAACCCATGGTAGGTACTCCATGGTAGTTTATTAATTCGATAGCTTCTGAAAGACATTATCTTTTCCTCTATTGTATATTTTGTTACTCTTTCCCACTCCTTATCACCACAAAGTGTGTGTTGGCCAGTGAAACCAGAGCCCATGTTCTCGTTCTCTGTTCTGTCTTCAAAGCATCATATTTTTTCATACAGTACCACATCAGACATTTATGTCTAAAGTATGAGAACAGTTTTTAAAAAGTACTGGGTAAGTCAGTTAGTACTCGGTGGAGATTGTTGCCTTTTACATATCTGGCCTCCAAGAGTCATATGCTGACAAAATCATTTAGGATGAATTATTTATAGGAAGCTACTATGCAGATGAAGTTATTTGTCCTTCTTAAATACTCTCTTCAGGTGAGGTGAAAAGAAAGAGAGATGATGGGAAAGAGCCCTTGTGTGCAAACAGAACAGATATGCCTCCTACCTGCAAGTTCTCATCCCACAATATAATCTCTAAACCTTGCCCCAAAGACATGTCTTTGCTTGACCCATGATGATTTTTAAAAACATAACAATGGGACTCCGATTTAAAAAAAGAATAAAAAAACCTTCAGATGTGGATAATGCTCAGGCGTCTTGCCAAGATGGTGTCATTGATACATTGAGCATTACTTCCATGGCCTGGGAAACTTTTGAAATTTTGATTCCCTAGGTCTTATATTTGTCTGTTTCTCTGTTTGTCAGGGGAAAAGTCCAGTGTGACAGTCTCTGTGTTCTGATATATCTCACCAATTGAATGCTCCTAGCTTCTCTGCCATAGAGATGTGATTATATCATTTCTGCTAGTAAGGTATTTGCAGTTCAGAGACGTTAATGAACTTGTCCCAGGTAACACAGACAGTAGTGAGAAGTGCTAGAGCTTTCTATTCCCAGAAGAGTCTGTGGAATCAAATTAATACATGTGAGCTGTCTCTGAGCAAGGATAATGAGGGAATTTCTTTCTGCAATGATATAATATTTAGGATGTTATTCAAGAACTGTTCCTTGGAACCAGGTACCTCCTAGGGTGGGACAGACTCAAAAGGGGAGCTTACAGCACTGTGTGAATTATTTAAAACGGAAGTGCACTGTAATGTAAACTGAGTATTTGGAATAATCCAGGATTGGGTCCCCAGAGAGGAGAGATAAATCAGATGAGATTTGCAAGGTGTTTTATTTTTCTCTCCTCTTATCTCAAATCTCTCTCTCTAACTTTGATTCATCAAGGTGAAATCAACCAGACTACTTGATGATTAGGATGGGAAAAAGCAACCAACTGCATGCCTGTGCATTTCAAGTGTTCGAAGATTCTTTAGGTTGCAAATTTGTCTAGTGCTTTCTTCTTTTCTAGTCAATAATGAAAACCAAAGCTATTAGATGACTTCATCAAAATCATGGATGAATTCATGACAGACCCAAGGCAGAATGCTGTCCACTGAGTCCCCTCCAGCAAGTTCTCGTGTGCATGGCCTCATAGAGCAGGTCTGAATGTCTCTGCACTTTCAAAATACCAAACAGCACTCTTCTGGCATTTGAAATCCAAGCCTTATATTGTCAATTATCTTGTCTACCAGCTACATCCAAATTTCATAGATACAAAAGATGCATCCTTTTTCTACATATTTCCAGTTCATAGCAGACATACTTTAATCTGTTGCACTTTTTAAAAAATGATAATGGTGATAATACTCTTGATATCTTCGGCTCTGCAGAGGATATATTCATGGTGGGGAAAATGCTTATAATATTGATGTGAACAATAGTAAAAATAAATGACAACAATTTTGAGTGTGATAACAATAATGATATATCCAAGTATATCCAACTGGTGCCAGTGTGGATGTTCACATTTACCTAATGGTGGTGATGATTTTGAAGGTGCTAATAATAGGAGGAGGATGATACCTATGACTTTTTCCAGGTATTCAGCATTTTGCTTGGGCATGTTCATGGTTCTGCTTGAACTCATTTGGTTCTCCTTCCTCGTATAAGATGGATCCTAGGTCTCCTAAAAAAAAAAAAAAAGAAAAAAAAAAAAAGAGTTAACTGGGTATTGCCAGTGAAAATCAGAAAAAAAGCCTCTGGGAAGCTCTGGTGAAGTTCTACTTCTTGATTTTCTGATGCTACTGTAGTTTCTCTGTTCCTCAGGCAGCAAGTCCAATGTTCTGTGTTATGATATATCTCACCAAGTGAATGATCCTAACTACCATAGAGATGTGATTATACCATTTCTATCAATAAGGTATTGGAAAATAAGAAATTGGTAGAAATTGACCTTGGGAACCTTGCTATGCATTCTTCTTTTTTTTTTTTTTTTTGCAGTACTGGGGATTGGATCCAAGGACATTTTACCTCTAAGCTACATCCCCAGTCCTATTTTTTATTCTTTATTTTAAAACAGGGTTTTGTTAAGTAGCAGAGGACCTCACTAAGCAGCTGAGGCTGGCTGGGAACCCGGATCCTTCCATCTCAGCCTCCCAAGTACTGGTATTACAAGCATGCACTACCACGCCCGGCTGCTATTCATTTTCCAGTGGTAGGAAAAATGAACCCTGGACAGGGCAAGCTGTACTTGTTTCAAAAACTGTCATAAATTAACACAAAGTTGCTCTTTTTCCTCACTAGAAATCCATTAAAGACAGAAGAAAGCCTGACAGAGATAGAGGAGGAGAAAGAGAGAAAGAGAGAGTAAATAGAATGAAATAATGGGGAAGATAGAGAATTTTAGCACCCAAAAGCCTAAAATTGAAGTTCCCTTTATGCTATTTATCCCTAAGTGCAAAACTTTAACAATCAGAAGAGTAATTAGATGGAGGGTGATCAGGAGGGACTCTTGAAAAATATCTAAATTGAAATTATACCTCTATCAGTTATTATATGTGGACCTTGGGCAAGTCAGTTGACTGCTCTCAGCTTTAGCAGGACCTTATCTTTACGGTGAGGACATTCGTATCTAATTTTCCTCTGGGGGTTAAATATGTATAAAGGCTGGAGGTCAGATTCCTCAGCGCTAACACACGTGTGCAATTCCCTGATTCCCCTTTCCCATCCTTGTTCGGTTCTGAACAGGCCGACCCACTCTTGCACCAGCTCCCAGAGAGCCCAGACAGCCTTCCTCCCGGGTTTGTTCCCAGTCCTGATTGCAGTGATTTTCTAGAACTCGTTTTTTCCAAGCCTGTAAGAACTTGATTAGTATGCGAAGGAGTGGACTGTCCACACCACACTGCAGCAGGAGCCCAGAGGCGGCAGAAGGCCTTGGGAACCTTGCTACACAGTTCTCAATGGTAGGAAAAATGAACCCCAGACAGGCTAAGCTTTGCTTGTTTCAAAAACTCCGTCATAAATTAACATAAGGATGCTCTTTTTCCTCACCAGCCAGAGGACAGGCGCATTTCAGTAGGCAATTAATCTTGGCTGATCTATATTAAATATTTATCTGCTGAAATGAGCCCAGTATTGTAGTGGTATTTTTCATTATAGGACTTTATCATTTCCAAAGAGATTTCCATGTGCCGGCTCCCTTGTATATATTAAGCCCGAATTTCCTGTGGAATGACACATCTTTCTTGGCGGCGACCTTTTCTCTCTCTGTAACAAGCTACTGATATGTCGGAATTTACAGGGTGATAAACACATTTATTGAGAAGGAGGGCATGGAGCAATCTGAGTATTTGCTTCCCTAATAAAAACCTTGGAGACAGGCTGGGAAATATGGAAATTGTTCCCCATTTTCAGCAGCCGAAAGTAAGGGGGCAGTGGTGGGGATCAGTTCTTGAAAAAGCCCAAGGTTAAGGGGAGAGAAAGACTTGCTTTGATATTAGCCATTATAATCCTGTACCTTTTAATTGGGGCTTTTACATTTATTTTCATTATTTAATTCAAGACTTACAGCCACCCAAAAGAAAGATTATCTCCACTTTAAAAAACAAGGCTCTCTCTAGCCGGGCATGGTGGCTCACACTTGTAATCCCAGCATTCGGGAGGCTGAGACCAGAGGAGGATCCGGGTTCAAGGCCAGCCTCAGCTACCCAGTGAGGCACTCCACAACTTAGCGAGACCAGTTTCAAAATAAAGAATAAAAAACAGGGCTGGGGGTGTAGCGCAGAAGTAGAATGCCCCTGAGTTCAATCCCCAGTACTGCAAAAACAAACAAACAAACAAAAAAAACAAAAACAAAAAACAAAAAACAAGGCTCTGAAAATTCCAAGGTCTTTGTCTAGCATAGAGATGAGGTAGCCCTAGAATTGTAACTCTGATTTGGTGATGGCCAAATCCAGGATTCTTATCTAATCCACACTGCCTCCCACAGGAAGAAAAGAGAAATGCAGCTTCATTGACTTCTGGATCTATTAAATTTGATATTAAAGTCTCTTGGTAATGTGCAACTTATTAAATCTGCGATTCAGCCTATGTTTAAACCATGCCTCTAGAAAATATGCATATGTCCAAGGATAACTAAAGTAAAAAGAAAGAGATGCAAGATGTGCAAAAAGAGGAATAAGAAAAAGGAAGGAAAAGAGGTATGGTGGATTAAGTTAATGTGCATTTGAAGTTCAATCCCCAGTACTGCAAAAAAAAAAAACAAAAACATTTAATGTGCATTTGAAAGCCAGGCAGGATGGCATATCCCTGTAATCACAGTACTTGGGAAGCTGAGACTGGAGGATAACAAGTTCAAGGCCAGTCCAGGCAACTTAGCAAGACCTGTCTAAAACTAAAAATGAAAATAAAGAGCAAGGGCTATAGGTCAGTGGTAGAATGCCCTAGGTTCAATCCTTGGTATGAGAGAGAGGAAAAAAAAAAACTTACCTGACTGTGCTACTGTGCTTTCCAATCAGCTCTGGGTCTGATTAAAGATGCTGATTTTGATTCATTTAGTTTCATAGTGGGATATGGGCTTCTAAATTTTTCCAGATGATTCTAAAATGATTCTAAAGCTCACCAATAGATGCCCATAGTACCTGTCCAGGTTCACAGGAGAGTTCCTGAGTTCCTGGAGAGGGAGATCTGGATGCAGGACAAATGGGATATTGGTCATAAGAGATGGAAAAGAATGTCAGCATGCACCAGGGACACGCATTTATTTAGGAAAGCAGATAGACATTTAAGGGAGAATGTGGTTATCTCCAGAGAGAGAGAGAGAGAGACAGCAACCTGCTGGGGTGAGTGTTAACATTCACAGAGGGGCGCTAGGGGCAGTAGCTAGGGTTGGTTTAGAGGAGTCAGGGTGGAGTTAGACACCTTTGTGCCAGTTTTTCTAGCACATTCATCTTGCTCTCAGGTTGCCTTTGCAGGTTAGGGCTTGAGTAAAGAGTCAGGTGCTGAAGACCTGGCCTGGGTTGCTCAGGAGTTGCCTGTTTTGCATTTCAAAGGTTCATGGCTGTTTCCTGCATTCCAGTAACTTATTGAAACTCAGTTCTTTGGAGACTCAATATATCTTTTGTTTTGTTTTGTTTTTGTTTTTGTTTTCTTATATCCCCAAATTCCTGTCTCACAAGGACTGCACTTCAAAGAACAGCTTCCAGGGAAATAGGAGGAATAATCCCATCATTTGCCTATATGACTCTAGGCCTCAGAGATCTGAGACTGGGAAAGGATCATTTAACCCATTGTGTTCTTAATGGGTTAATATTGTGTCATTTCACTCATCTGCAACCCACCCTTTGAATCCTTAGGGCAAACCTGTGTTTTGTGAAAGTGGCAAATACTTTAGTGATCTTTTGGTTCATTGGTTCTCAAACATTAGCCTGCCTCATGATCGCCTAGAGGCCTTGCTGAAACAGATCATGAAGACTGCCCACAGAGTTTCTGAGTTGCTGCTGGGTTTGGGACAGGGCCAGAGATCTTGCATTTCTGACAAGTTCCTAGGTGATCATGCAAATGCTCCCAAGGCAGCTGTTGCAGGGACTTTGAGGACCACCATTTTGTTTCAACCCCTTCCTCATAAAGAAAAACATAAGGAGGCCCAGAACTAGTGAGGGGCAAAATCAGGCTACAAACTCCATGAGCTCTCTGACCCAGTTGTCTTTGTACTTCTCCATATCTTTGGATAAGTCCTATCATCAATTCCTGTTGTAGAAAGGTGTGTGAGAAATCTAAGAAGTGGTGGCCAGTGAGGATGATGATTTTGGCAGCTGTGATTAATATCACACTGAAGAAAAAAGAACCCGCCTTCCTCCCAGGGGTCTAGAGCTTTTGTGTTTGCGGTACACAAGGAAATGCGCCACTGTGAGTGGTAATCTATCACCACACTCTCCCCTGTGACCAGCTGTTACTCTCCCTTCGGTTTCACTCAACATGAAAAAACATTATTTCTGGGCAAAATTAAATTTGGGTTTTTTGAAAATAAAACAACATTCTGTTCCCTAGTTCTTTCTCAGAATCCCTTTCTCTTTTTTCCAAAGGTTATAGCTCCCGGCATTGCTGCTGCATATTGAATTCTTAAAAGGCTTTTCTGTAACAATAACTGGAGAGGTGGGCTTATTTTTCATTGCATCCTTTATTTCCTTTATTTGATTTCCTTCTTTGCCTTTTGCTGCCCATTTTGTTTCTTCTTCCTCTTTCCTCTTTTATATCTTTCCCTCTCTGCTTCGATCCTTCCTCTCCCTCAGTCCTCCTTGCAAGGCATTACTAGCTAGCTGAGCCAAAAGAAACCCTCATTCATCAAATTCGATTTCTTTGTTTCCTAAAAGGGAAATCGGGGTCCAGAAAGCTTCACCCCACACTGCCGAATCTTACAGAGGGGACATGATCAGGGTCTCAGTACTACTCAATTGCAGGACCAAGGTTGCAACCCAAATGTCTTGCTCCTTCCTATCATGAATCTCAACTGTCCTCCATCAGAGCACCATTCTCAATTCCAGCATAGCCCCCAACACATGGGGGCACATGGCCATTCTTAGACCAAGGGCAGGAGTGGTTATGAGACCAGGGGATAGAGGGCTCTGTCAAAACGATCCAAACCCTTGGAGGGCATGGAAAATCCAATACTTTCAGATCTTGTTGATAGAAGCATAAATCTGTGCTTTTGAAAATTCAAGCTCTCTATGAGCTATGGTTCTATAAGTCCACTGTAGCAACCAGCTCCAATAAATACAACATATACAGGGGTGCACTTTACAATATTTATTGCAACACTGTACTAGCCAAAAAGTACAAGAAAAAAAAAAATGGAAGCAAATTGGATATCTATCAATAAAGGTTTGCTCAAAGAGATTATGGCATATCTTTGTAATAGCACAAAGCCACTAAGTAGAATAAAAAACATTTATGTGTACTGATTTGGAAAAAAACAATATATATATAGTTATTGTGACGGATAATGCAAGTTGTACACACCCACATACCCTCCCACCCATACACCACCATGGCCTGATTTTTACTAAACAATCAAAACAGTTTATATGTCTATGCATAAATGTTAGATTTATATAAGCAAAAATGAAAATATGAAGATGTATTATAAACCAGTAGAAAAATGAGTAATTTTTAACTTTTTAAAAGAGAACACTTTCCCACATGTTCATATTCCCTAAGAAGACTGATTTATTCTCAATTGCCCGTAGAGAATTCCCCAGTGCCCTAAAGTAGCCATAGCTTCTCCTATTGCTCTCTCTGTCTCTCTCCCTTCCTCCTCAAGCACACTGCCTAAGTGATTTTTTTTTTTTGTACTGCAGTTGAACCCAGGAGCAACCTATCTCTGAGCTACACTCCAGCTCTTTTTTTTTATTTATTTATTTATTTATTTATTTATTTATTTATTTATTTATTTATTTAATTTTGAATCAGAGTCTTGCTAAGTTGCTGAGGGCCTTGCTAAGTTGTTGAGGCTGGCCTTGAACCTGCAATCCTCTTGTCTAAGTTTCCCAAGTACTGAGGTTACAGGCATATCCCACCATGCCCAGTTTGCGTGTGTGTGTGTGTGTGTGTGTGTGTGTGTGTTGAATGTTTACATCAGTGCCAAAAGGCTCACAGAAGAAGAGTACTCATTTCCTGGTAGTTCTTCCTCAAAGGCAAGCTGATTGATTGCAGATTGCAACCAGGTCCAACTTTCTGTCCCAAATGACAAATGAAGAGCTTTTAAAAACAGAATAAAATATTCCATATGCGGAGAAGTATCTCCGCCAGGCCAGGCATGAAAGGCAGTGAGCAATGAGAATTGTATGTAATTCCTGACCCATCACAGCCCGTCTCATTTCTACACTCCAGAGACCATGTTAGCAATGTTGGCTTGGCTGGGCTGGGCTCCTTTGGCTTAGCCCTCAAGGTCCCCCTGCCCACCCCCCCCCAACCCTGCAGTCCATTCCCAAACCACACTCAACTCCCACCTTCCTTTCCTGCACCTTCCTGCTGGTGGCACTGTCTGCATCCTTGACACCTTTGACACATAAACCTTGGACTACTCACCTATTTCCTCCATTTCTTAAAATCCTAAACAGTCCTGCAGGCCTTACTGAATGCTTCCTTCTTTCTTACTGAAAGTCTTCTTTGCACCATTCCTGCTCTTTGAGAGTTATACGAATCTCACTTGCTCTATTACTAGAGCAATTATTTAATGTTGCATTGCAGAGAACTGAGTTGGGGCTGGTTCTTGACACCAGGTTATTCCTGAGGATAGGGATCATGTCTTTTTCTTTGTATACTGATTGCCTCCCTGCATGGAAGATGTCCAATGAATTAAATAAAGGACAAACCAGGGGACAAAACGGTTAGATGATAAATTGAGTAGTGAGATTCCTGGTTCAGTGAGGCCTACTAAATAATTACTATTAAATCTCAAACGGCCTTAATTCAACAGCATTTAAAGCTACTAGATATTCTTCCCATGCACACGTACTCTGAAACCTCTGCCTTCTTTCTCTTTATGTCGTCACGCATCTCTAGCGCTAGCATTCACATCCTCCATTTCTTGTGAAACTTCAATTTGTAAACACTTACGTGTGTCCCAAAATGTCTCTTCTGAGGTCATCTACCTATCTATCCTTACGTTGAACATTTTACTTTATTGCTACTTTTCAAAGTTATAACTAAGGCTGCTGTGTTCTTCTTTGTGCACGTAGCATTTTTCTCCTTTTGAATGATTTCCTTAGGATGGATTCCCAGCAGAAGGATTATTAGGTCAAAGCATATGAACATTCTTATAAGCCTCATTAATTTTGAGCCCACTAATTCAGAATTTGTGCTGATTTGGGCATGTAGTTCCCTTCCTTTTGCTCTCTCTTCGAAAGGAAAATTGCTAAATAATAAATTGGCGTGAACGCAATTTCCAGGGTACCATTGACAGTATTTCATGCGAATATTTTTAAGTGTTTTTCGGGAGACTCCTTTGTCTCACATACAGAATTGATATGCTAATTATAATTTATTCCCATCAGTTCATTAGTGTAGGCCTTCGATGATCAACACTTGTTTAACTAATTTCCAGTTTTTTCTACACAGGGGATGTGAATGAGACTGGGCCTATCTCTGAAGGGTTTCCCACAGGTTTCATTTGAAACACCTGTGTTAAGCACATGTTACTTGCTGGGTATTATTTTGGTGCTGAAGAAATGGGGGTGAATAAGACAAGACCTTTTCTCTCAAGGGGTTCAACTCTAATAGCAGAGCCTGGTCTGCAAAAAAATGATGGGTTGGCAAACGGGTGAGGGGACAGGACAATTTGGCCAGGAGAACCTCACATAGGTAGGCACTGGGGCAGAATCCCTGGGCTTAATCACATCACTGAGTTGAGTTCTACGGGAGTGAGAATTAACTAACCAAAGACTTACAGGGGGCACAGTTTCCAATTAATGTGTGCATTAGATGATGTTTGTTTGTTTTCAAGAACTAAATTACCCAGCCTTTTCATTAATTCAAACAGAACTTCCCCCAAATAGCCTGAGTTCGTACTGCTTTATTTCTCTCCTCTGCAAAGAATCCTGGGATGTACCTGACGAGGTTGGAGTTCTCAGCTCAGCTCTGCTACAGATTTGTTCTGAGCTCTGGCAAATCAGTGTTAAAACTCTGAACCTCAATTTTCTCATCAATAAAATGGAAGAAAAATATTATATCTGCTTCCTAAGTTGGGATATTATGAATGTAAAAAAAAAATCAATTGACAGGAAAATGGCTTAAATTATATTTTAAAAATAGGCAAGGTAGATGAATTCATCTTATTTACTCAGTTATTACAGGGCCTCCCTTGGCTTCACAGGCACCTCTCATCCATCTCTCTGTTTGAAGCTCCCCATTGGAGCAGAGTCACAAATATAATCTATGGAACATGAAAATGGTTCCCTAATAAGCTCTATATGAAGCCAGAAAAAAAGTGCCAAACAGAATCAGCAAACAATCAGTCAGGGAGGCGGCACTGCATCTGACTGCGTAGGGAACGCTTCATTGCTTGCAAAGATGAAGGCTCTAAATACAGCCAGCACTCTGCTGCAGCCAGGCCACCGAGGGATGCAGGGAGGTGGAGAGGGGACCACAGGAGAGCCTGGAATCGAGGTAGTCAGGGGTCCTGGAAGGGACCTAAGAAATCACCCAGTAGCAGCCCTGAGTTGTAAATACAGAAAAGTCCCAGAGAAGGAGAGAAACAAGAATAAGATTTATGTACCTCATGCAAGCATTGCGGCGAGCAAACAACATGTGGTATAGCTTGATGCCATCTAGATGAGGGCCAATCCCAGGAGCTAGTAGATGCCAGTCACTGAAAAGTTCTTTAAGCAGAGGTAGGGTGACCTTGGTTACAATGGATCAAGCAAGGAGCTGGAGGAGTCAGCGAGTAGTGGGAGGTGGGTGAACCCTGCTCCACCTTCTGCAATGCCTTTGTCATAGATGCTACACTCCCCACCTGGAGAGGTGCCCAGATAGGCTTAAATCTCAGGGAATCCTCTCTCTTTTTTCTGAAACATTGTGGCCTGTTTGTCCTCACTCAAGACATAGGGAACCTCTCTCCAATCCCCAGGCTCTCCTTCCCTCAGCATTTCCCTGCATTGATTTGTACTTCTCAATCAGGACCTCGTATGTGACTTTGAGGTTTGTCCCTAGTTCTGTCATGGTAGGCTCTGTCTTGGGACCCCTGGCACAATAGTATATGTTTAACAACTGTTTGCAGTGTTTCACATTTTTTAGTAATGCTTATCCTTCTCTCTCACCTCCCCAAAAAGCTCTGATTGTTAGTGTTTGCCAGTTTCTGTGGTGTAAATATTCCCACCATCAAGGTGGAAATCTGATGTCCCTAAATGTGGAGTTGGGGAGAGAGGGGTGTGCTCGGTTTGCAGTGGGGCCCCATTCCAGCACACCAATGCCTGGAGCTGTCCTTTATGGAGGCTTCATCTCACCTAATATATTACAGAAATTGATGATTGCACCAGAGAGGGGAAAGTAAGCATAGAAGGGAAAAGTAAAGACAGGGAACAATCTGAATGTCTCTCGGACAGTGAATAGATAAACAGATTACCATAGGCTACTGACTGAAAGAGAAATGAACAACACATACGCACAATAACTTGGATGAATCTCAAAAGTACTAGGCTGGGGAGAGAAGACAGACTCAAAAGGCTGCAGAACTCTGTGATTCCTTCTTTATAGCCTTCTTGGAAGTGCAAAACTATGGAGATGGAGAGCATAATAGAGGTTGCTAGGCCTGAAGGATCATAGGAGGAAGGTTTGACCACAAAGGTTTGTAGCGTTTTACGCAACTGACATTGCCTCCCACACCAGACAGGGTAGAGCAAAGCAGTCCAGCCACTTCGCCTGTCGGGGCCGAGGGAGAGGGAGAGTGTCTCGGCGGGCCCACCACCCTGGGGGGCCTGGGAAGCCCCCCAAAAAACCAGCATCAGCCGGGAGTCCAGTCAGTGGGTCAGACGGCGCAGCAGAAACTCAACTTTATTGGAACACACAATAGATTATATGGGCAGGTTGGGTAGGGAGGTGAAGCTGGGGAGAGGGAGCCAATGGGAGCAGATCTCCTCACAGATAGCTGCGGGGGAGGGAGGTAGGCCTTCCCTTGACCCACCCCTGCTTACCTAGGTCTGAGGGGTCAGATTTCACCAAGAAAGGTCAGAGCCTGTGAGTGCCGAATGCCACGTGACATGAGTAATCCCTACAAGGTTGATTTTGGAATGGTGGAACTATCCTTTATTTTGATGGTGGTTAATAATAGCATTGTGTATTCGTTAAATCTCACAGAATTGTACATGAAACTGTAACTTTACTGCAGAAAAATTTTTATAACAATAAAATAATAATAATGATAGAGGTAAAGGGTAATAAGAGAAAAATAAAGGAAATTAAGAAGCCAAAAAGGAGTTTATATTTGTAGGGTTTCTTTGGAGGGAAATAAAGCAGTATCTATATTATTTAAAGTGGGCAAACTTTCTTGCCCAGCAATACTACCTCTCAGAATCCACCCTGTAGAAGACATGTAACTGTACTGGGAGGCTTGGATGAAAGTTCTCATTGCCAATAATCTGTAACATAATAGTGAAAATATCAGCACAGGTTCAATGTTAGCCTGAGCAACTTAGAAGACCCTGTTTCAAAATAAAAAATAAAAAGGGCTGGGAGTATAACTAGATGTAGAATGCACCTGGGTTCAGTCCCCAGTAACACACACACACACACACAGTGAAAATGTCTACTGATAGGTAAATGCAAAAGTCGAGTTTAGGTTTACTGATAATGCAACACACCGCAGTCATCACTGAAGCAAAATAAAGCTATTTTCACTGACACCTAAAATGCTATAGTGGATTTTGTTAAAAAAAAAAGTTGCATGATTGTCCATATAGTAGTATTCCCCATATTTATTAAGCCAATATAAACACACACACATATAGCAACAGTTTACATTTTGGTAGAGTATATTTATATACCTGCAATCATAAAAAGAAAAGTCAGGAATATTTTACCATGATAATGGTGATTATCTATAATTAAAACTTTCTTTTTAAACAAAGAAACCATATCCACGTATTGCTTGGATAATTAAGCATAAATGAACTGTCATTAGGAAATATTATGATGGGAAGTCATGGACCTTATTGGGGATGTATTTAAGAAGGAACTCAATTAAGATGACTGTTGTAGATATTTCAGGAAAATGAATTCTCCAGTAAAGATGTTTTGTCTGGCTGCTATGAGGGGGAAACTTGAAAGAGAAGGAAAAGAGAAGGGAGTAAGAAGAAAAGATAACTGATAAGGAAATAGGAGACAAGGAGAAAGGAAAGTGTAAAAGGAATTAGAAACTGGAGGAGAGAGGAAGGGAGGAGGGAGGAAAGAAACAGAGGGCAGGAATGGGTGAGTGGTCGGGGGGAGGATGGGGAGAAGTCATGACTGTGTTCTGCTGTCTGGGATTCTCTTCCCAGGGAACCGGAGTTACTGCTTCCTTTTTCTGGTTAATAGGCTTGGATTTCAAATACTTTAATGTGTGTACCATAAAGAACATGAATAACCAGTAGAGGATGCTCTGTAAGGTAATGAGGGCCTAGACACTCGTAGCCCGTGACTTGGGAAAATACCCCCAGCAAAATCTAGTGAGAATAGTCCTGCCGATGTGGCTAACTCTTGCTCCTTGTGAGGTTGTAGAAGATCTCATGGTAGGGATGGACTTGGTTGCAAGCTTCTCACATGTTGCTTTGGACCTAGCCAATGGTGCATCCATTTCAGGATTAGTCTTGAAGGTTCCATGCAAAAAGCTTTACCATTTCTCTTAGCACCTTAAGAGAATTTAAAGGAAGCAATCATCACAGACTACCTAATGGACTCAGTATATATTTAATGAGTGTTATTCATCATTTTTTATCACTATAACAAAATGCCTGCAAGGCTACATATAAAGAGTAGAAGGGTTATTTAGCTCACAGTTTTGGAGGTTCAGTGCCCCATATTGGGAGGCTCCATTGGTTTGGCCTCTGGTGAGGGTGGTGAATGGCAGCAGAACATGGCGGGAACATGTTCAGGAGTCACATCTTGAACAGGAGCAAAGAGCAAGAACAGGTAGGACCAGCCTTGCTCCCTTGGTAACAACCCTTTCTTGAGAACTACCATAGGAGTCACACAGAAATCCCTTGAGCTAATAATGACCTAAGAACCTCTCACTAAACCTCACCTCCCAACAGCGCCAATCTGGGCTCCAAACTTTTACTCATAGTGAACCCCTGAGAGAGCTTAGCAAGGAGCCATTACAGTGTGCTGGCCACTGCTGAACAGTCAAAGGAGACAAAGAGAATGAGGCTAGCAGCATAAAGGATCACAGTCTGGTGCAAGTTAGAAATTGATACATAAATCAAGGAAAGACAAAATAGCAATGAATTTAGAGATGCTTTGACTTTAACAAACTGCACTGTTTCCTCATTGGTTAAAAGGGGTCCTACTCATTTGAAGGTAGACTTTTGTAAGCCTAAGTATTTATTAAAATTTAAAAAAAAATTGAGCTTTCTTTTTAGACACACCTTATGAACTTCAAACATCTATCATCAGGAATCAAGTAATTAATAATTCAGGTACCCAAGATTCAGATTAAGACAAAACTGGCAAGTTTCAGCTGTACTTATGGAAGACTTTGGGCAAGTCGTGGTCCTGACTAAGCTTCAATTCTAATTTAGGGACGAAGATGTGATTTAACCCATATGGTTATTGTTAAGCATTAAGCAATGCAATTATACAAAGTATATGGCACAATGTATGAGTGTTTGTATACACACATGTATTCTCTATAATATCTGTAGAATATACATAGATCTATAGGTAATATATGTATTTATATACTTGCATATGTGTGTGCATAATTTAGCTAGTACATCCTCCAAGTTAAGAGCTGTAATTACTCCCTGTGACTTGAAGCCACTCTCTTATAGTTTATGATTCTGACAAAAATCTCTTTGTCTCTAAGCTTGTTTCCTAATTTTCAGAATGAACATGACGTTGATTCTTTGCATTTTTTCATATTTGGTCCCTGGGGCTAACATGGGACATGTCAGACCTGGTATGATCCTTCCCACCTTGTAGAGGACACTGGTGAACAGCAAGTTAGAGAGACATTCCCAGGATTGTCATTCCAGGAAAAGAATGGGTGTTCTTCCAGCTCTGCCCATGACATGTCCCAAGCAGGACCAGATGGAGTTCAGTCCAGCAAAATGGAGCCAAATCCATTGGCAGAAGCACAGGGGCTCTCAAAGATTCTCTGTAAATCCCCACCAAATCCGTCTTAGTCACCCTGGTTTAACTATTTACCTCTGTTTACTCTTGAGTTTGCTTCTCTACGAGAGTTTGTTTTTCCCTCAAGTGCTCTCACATCCTAGGGTCTTGCATTCCAGGGCTGGATCACTCAAGGCCAGCAGAGGGAAGCTGGCTTTTCCCTCTACCTTCATCCCTTGTGATCCTCTCTCTGTTTCTCTGAGCTGGGAAACATCTACCCTTTAGAGGGTATAGTGGGCAGGGAGGTAGGGGGTGGGAAGAAGGTGGGGGGTGGGAAGGAGGGAGATGACTCGGGATAAATAGAAGGGGTTTGCCTCAGTAGGGTTAGGTTGTAATTGCATTCATTATCTACTTTTAATGTCCGAGCCTGCTAAAATCTATACCCTAGCCTAGGGATATGCTGTCATCTCATTTGAGTTTGTATTTTTATAATCAGCTTCAACCCTATGCCAGTTTCTGAGAATGCAAAGGTAGAGAAGACTTATCCTAGGGAACTTGCCATTCTATACAAAAAGGAAGCCAAGGACAAACAGAATAACATAGTCATTGAGGGATATACAGTTAACTGGGAACTCTTGGAAACAATTGAATGAGATGATGTTTAAAACCCATGGCTTATTGTAAGTGCTTGATAACTCATTTCTTCAAAGGAGTACTAATGAGATCATTGTAAAGGACCAATTCAGGCTGAAGAGGCAATATGAATATTGGAAATCTGGATGACTTCCTGTAGGAAGTAACACTGTCCTGAGCCTTGCTGTTTGAGCCAGTCTGGTTCTCATATGTCTTTTTGCTCCTTCCCATCTGTAGTCCTTCCATGCTGTTTTTTTGTTTGTTTGTTTGTTTTTGTACTGGGGATTGATCCCAAAGGCATTCTACCTCCAAACTACCCCAGCAAGCCCAGCCTGTTTGGAAGTAGGGTCTCACTAGGTTGCTGAGAGTCTTGATAAATTGCTGAGGCTGGTCTTGAACCGTCAATCCTCCTGTCCCAGCCTCCCAAGTACTGGGGTCATAGGCTTGCACCACTGCACCTAGCTCCATATGGTTCTTAATCAAGCCTTGCCCACATGGCTCCTACCCCTGAGATTTGTTTATGCCTTTTGTTTGCTCATTCAAACCCTTACTGCCACCAAAGCTCAGCAAAATCCTGCCTTTCCATCTTAACTCCTCTGGTCTCATTTGGATTCAGATTGCAAACTGCCCAGGGTTCACACTCACTCCTCTTGTTTCAAAGAATTGTAGTGTGCATTGCAAATGATTTCAGGGAAATATTATTCGAAAATTTGCTTTCCGAGATAGGGAAACTGAGGCATGGGAAACGAAACAGTTTGTCTGAATTCAGAAAATACCATGGAGAAAGAGCCAGAATGAGGGTCCTGGGTTTATTCTGTTTGCCAGACTCCTTCAAGTATTGTCTCCCTAGGTCGTGGAGTTCCATGCTCTAGTTTCCTTTGTGCTGTACAGGGGGTGCTGTCAGCTGTGCTCAGGAATCGACAGGGCCCAGAAGCTGTGGCTGCTGGTAGGATTTCAGCACCTGCTTGTTAAAGGGGATCCAGAGCCTTTCCACATTCATTAATGTAGACAAGCAAATGGAACATGAGCACAGACCCTCGTTATCATCGGAGGGAAGAATAATCTAGTACAGCAACAGTCTCTGGGGAGAAGCGTACACTTCTTTGCTTCTGCTGCTGGGGTCAGTTTGGACCCCAGGGAGGCAGCACCACCATGTTTGTTGCTAGAGCAGAAAATAGTGTGGATCAAAAATGCCTGGAAGTCACAAACTCAACACACACACGCAGGCCCCCACTTGCCAGGGTTAGTCTGGGTGGTTGGTTTCCTTCTTCTGGGAGCCTGAGGCACTCTTTCACCAGGTTGGGTGATGACCTTGAGTCTGCTCCTGTAGGTTCAGCTTAAGTCTTTCTCATTTCAGCAAGGATGCCCAGTTGAGCTGCCTCAACAAGATGGACTCTAAATAGATCTATGTATCTATGTATCTATGTATCTATGTATCTATCTATGTATCTATCTATGTATCTATCTATCTATCTTATCTATCATCTATCCATCTATCATCTACCTATGTACATAGACAGTTGTTTTTGTTGTGTTTTCCTTTGAAGATTTACTATGTGCCAGGCACTATGCTAAACACTGTGTGTGTGTGTGTGTGTGTGTTACTTGGGATTGAACCCCGGGGCATTCTATCTCTGTGCTACATCCTCAGCCTTATTTTTAAATTTTGAAACAGGGTCTCACTAAATTGCAAAGGGTCTTACTAAATTGCTGAGGCTGGCTGTGAACCTGTGATCCTCGTGTCTCAGCCTCCTAAGTTCTGGGATTAGAGGTGTGCGCCACACGTCTGGTTCTCACAGTTCTCTTTTAAAGATGTGCTCATCCCAACTTTTTATTTTGAAAGACATTTTCAAATATTTCTAATTTTTTAAAATTAGAATTAAATAAAAAGGAAGAATTGGAAAATTAGCAACTGTATTCTATCTAGATATGCCAATAATGAATATTTTCTCTTCTCTCTCTTTCACACAAAAAATAATGAGAAATAAGTTGCCAACATCATGCATTCCCCCTAGAATATTTTGATACTTTGCTATGCTTCTTTTAGGAATGAGGGCATGTATAAACAATAAAAAATGGATTTTTAATATTATTAATACATTGTAATGTAAACGGTGAATAAATTTCATAATAAATCAACAACTATGCCATTAAAACCCCTAAGAAAATTAACAATAGTTATGTAATGGAATCTAATAATTAGTATATATTTATTCATGTATTCTCAGTATTTTCCAAGATTCTTTCTTTGCTCCTTTTCCTTTCTTGGATCCAATCAAAGGTCACACATTGCATTTTTTAAGTCTCTCCCGGCTCTTCTGCCCTGATTTGTCTTCACCATTTACACACAGCCCTGCACCCTGCACCCACTGCAATAGCTTCTGAGCTTTTCTTATTCCTCCTTATACATCACGTTCTGTTTCACCTCTGGGCTCTTCCTTTTGCCTGACATATCCCCCTTCCTTCTGTGCCCCTGGCAAACTATTTTACCAGGGATCATCTTAAATCTTACT
The DNA here is from genome assembly GCA_004027655.1 of Graphiurus murinus. Lineage (NCBI taxonomy): Eukaryota > Metazoa > Chordata > Mammalia > Rodentia > Gliridae > Graphiurus > Graphiurus murinus. Next base: position 21,142 of record PVLC010021843.1, read on the forward strand.
TCCTCCAGGAAGCTTTTAATAAAATCCCTAGATTAGGTCAAATGTTACAGCCATCCGCTCCCATTACCCCACGGCACTCCTACCACCAGAAAGGCCTTACCTTACTTATCATATTGTAATATAATTTACTTTTATTTATTTTTTGAAATTGACTTTCCATAGTTATTTACTTCTTATAGTTAGTCTTTCTTCCTGATAGACTGGCAATATTCTGAGCCAGGGACAATATCCATTTTCTCCTCACCCATATCAATACCAGTCTTTGATATAGCTCCTGGTGAAGAGTAATCATGTAATATTGTTTGCATGAATAAATCTTCACTCTGATTATTTTTGAAAGTGATTGGAAGCCAGGCATGATGGTGAATGCCTGTAGTCATAGTACCTAGGAGGCTGAGACAGGAAGACCACAGGTTCAAGATCAGCCTCAACCATTTAGTGAGACTCTCAGGAACCTAGTGAGACCCTGTTTCAAAAATAAAAATAAAAAGGGGGATGTAGCTTGGAGGTAGAATGCTCCTGGGTTCAATCCCCAATACCATAAATAAGTAAATAAATAAATAAATACATACATAAATAAATAAGAAAGTGAATTGGAGGTATTGATCATTTTTTCTGCTCGAACTTTTGTCTACAAATCCAGACTTGCACACCCAACTGCCCATTTGACATCTCCACCTGAATATGCAATAGAGTTCTCAAATATATCCTGTCCATTACCAGCCAAATCTATCCTACCCACAGCCTTCTCCATCTTGGCTAAAGTCCACACTGCATGTTGCTGAAGCCAAAAACCTTTTAACTCTTCCTTACTCTGTTCTCTCATACCTACACCTAACCCATTAGGATATCCTAATTTTACTTGAAAATAGAAATCCAAGCTGTGCATGGTGGTGCATACTTGTAATCCCAGTACTTGAGAGGCTGAGACAGGACTATTACAGATTTGAGACCAGTCTCAGCAAGACCCTCAGCAACTCAGCAATTTAGTGAGACCTTTTTACAGAAAGAAAAAGGGTTAAAGGTGTAGCTTAAAGGCAGAACATCCCCAGTTCAATCTCCAGTGCCAATGAATGAATGAATGAATAAATAAATAAATAAATAAATAAATAAATAAATAAATAAATAAAATAAATCCAAAGTCTGACCTCTCTTATTACTCTTATGGTAACCTACTGCCTTCTCTTGCCTGGATTATGGCAGTAGCCTCATGTGTAATCTCACTGCTTCTAAACTTGCTCTTCTACCAGGTGTCAACAAAGCTCCCCCCAACCCTTCTGTGCTCAGAAGTCACCTTCTCCGTGAAACCACCCCAACTGTGACACTGAGAGCCGCATCTTCTTCTGCCCTCTTCCAGTGTTCCCTACCTCATCCCACCTTTCTTTTTTTTTTCCCCATAGTATTTGTCACTTTCTCAATTACCTGTCTAAACCATTTATTATCTTGTGCCTCAATATCTCAAGTGCTTAGAATAGTATCAAGTACCTAATAAATATTTGCTGAATGAATATATGCATGGATGAATGAAGGGAAAATTGATTGATTGAACAAATGAATGAATGGGTGGTGTGGCCAAGTTGAGAGAACAAGGACTTCATACTTCACATATACCTGGAGTCTCCTCCTGGCCACTCTGCTTTCTAGCTCTGTGATCTTGTACAAGTCATGTCATCTACGGACCTTCAATTTCTACATTTGAAAAATGTAGTAAATAAAAATCTCCACCACATCGGGCAGCCCTGAGGATTAAACTGAGGTGTTTGAGATGTGCTTTGTAAACTGGAAGGCTCTATATAAATGTTAGCTCAGAGGGAGGGGGGTAGTAAAAGAAGAGAAAGAAACCATAGCATAAGAGTGACCAGTGGGGATTAAATGGGCAAACTCCCACAATCCCTGTGCAAGCACTGGAGGGGATAAGACTTAACGAAAAATGAAGTACAAGAAATGCAGACTAAAAATGTTCCTTGCCCCTTAGAAGGGGGAAGGAGAGTGAAACATTTTATCAGTGCTTACAAGGAACTGAGAAATCGCAAGTCACCATACTCAGACAGAGTTGAGCTGGTATTGATAATTGCAGAGTGTTGGATGGGAGCAAAGCCCACATGTAAAATAATTTTAATTCTGAGTCACTAGAAGTCAAAAGGCCTGCCTTGGGAGGTCTGAGGATGGAGGGATGACCCTTATGAGGCAGTGCTCACCATTTGAGAGCATCTTTATGTGGCCAGCCTTTCCTGTACCTTCTCTTTCATAAGAAATCTATGTATGGAAAAAGGATCTTCATCATCCTCACTATGCAAAGGACCTTCATCATCCTCACTATGCAAAGAAGCCCAGAGAATTTGTGACTGTGTAAACCTAGTACATTTTAGTGCTTTTCATGTTTTTTGTTGAGGTAAATGTCTTACTGTAGTTTCCATGAATGAAATAGGTGAAGTAGAATTTTATTTCTTTTTTCTTTTTTGCTGTTGATGGATGGAAATTGGACAGATGGGTTCTTTTGTATGAATATTTGAGAAGCACTTAGGAAGTGCTGGGTGCAGGTAGCAGGCTCATGTGATGAACCATGCGATGAGTAAGACAATATAATTGTCTCCTTGGAGTTTATGTTAGAGTAGAGAAAAGGGCTGAGGCTTAGACAACATGCCAAGAAAGACAATAACGTATAAGCAAATGAATAAAATAAAGTAATTGCAGGTAGTGACACAAGTCCCATAAGTAATGAAAACTGAGAAATATGACGGGAGTTAGTTTAGTTTTGGTGGCCAAAGACTGCCTTCAACCAGGCTGAGCTGGTGGCCTTGACCTCTGCATGATGTGGGGCAGGTTACAAACACACCCAGCCCCAACACATCCCTGCCTGTCTGAGGACTGCAAGAAGCTACTAGCTGGAGAGTAGTTAAGGGAAAAATAGAAGAGGATGAAGTTGAATAGGCAAATGGAGGCCAATCCACTTAAGCAGAGAGCTTTGATGTCATGCTAATTAGAACACTTTCTGGGTTTGGTTTGGTTTTCTTTTCTGTTTTGGTACTAGGGGTTGAGCTCATGGGCATTCTTCCTCCAAGCTTCACCCTAGTCCAATTTTATTTTTTGCTTTGAGATGGGTTTTTCGCTAAGTTTCTGAGGGTCTCACTAAGTTGCTGAGGCTGGCCTCAAACCTGTTTTCCTCCTATCTCAGCCCTCCAAGTACTGTGATTATAAGCATGCACCACCACACTCTCCTAGAACACTTTCTTTACTCAAATTCTCTCTCATTGATTTTATTCATTGAGAAAGCCTCCTCAGTGCCTTTGCTGGATTCTGCTCTCTATCTTTTTTCTGTGTTTTGGCTATCTTATCTGTTGTCAGTTATTCTCAGGATCTTCTAGAATCTACCCTGATAGTTCATATTTATATTTCCATCCTAGACAAATCCTCTGAACTTCAGATTCATAAACCCAACAATTTAATAACCTTTTTCAATGTGTCACATCAAATTCTGGATTCTTGATTTCTTTCTTCAAATATTTCTTACTAGTGTTTCTATTTTTTATCTAATGGCATCACCATTATTTATTCGTTTTGTGTGTGTGTGTGCATGTTGTGTCTAAGTGTGTGTATTGTACTGAGGACAAAACCAATGGTGTTCTACCTTAGAGCTACACTCCAGCCCCCAGCTCCCCCTCCCAACACACTCTTTTGAAACAGGGTCTTGCTAAGTTGCTGACGCTGGCCTCCAACCTATGATATTCCTGTCTCAGCCACTCAAATACTAGGATTGTAAGTGTGTAACACCATGCCTGCTGACTCAATTATTTGAACCCCAAGTCAGGAATTATCTGTGATTCTTCTCTTCCTTTCACATCCTACAAAAGCAAATCCTGCAGACTCTGCTTAGAAAAGATACTTTTAAAGTGCATCCACTTGCCCACTCCACCCACGTCCTCCTCTAGACCTCTACCAGCTTCCCTCTGGAGCACTGCAGTCTGGTCTAATGGCATCCCTCCTTTCAGGGTTGTCTCCCTTGTCTGCAGCTCACCTGTACAATAGCCAGAGTGATCTTCCTGTCACCTACTCAATTCTTATCACCCTTCTAAGATCTCTTCAGTCGCTCTCCATCTCAATACAGTAGGTGCTCAAAAATAGTGGTTGAAAGAATGAATATATGGGAAGCTACGGAGTTAACTGAGCACGAGTGGGACAGGGTCATTCTTTCCACAATTATCTGAGAACTTACTATATGCCAGGTCCGGAGATAGGTGCTAAGAATACACTGAGAAAACTACCTGCCCCTTTCCCATTTTTATGCAGAATGCATCATGTAGCAGGGGCAGGCAGAAAGTGAATAGGCAATCTTAGCATAGGCTGGTTCAGTCTTTGAGAATGTACAAGGTTCCATTGGTAAGTGTGGACCAGATAATATACGAGAAGAGTTTTCTAGTGAAGAAAATTGTGTGTAGTTTTCTTACCTGAAGGTAAGAGTGGAAGTTTGTAAGTGATGGAGCTTAATAACAAAACATAGCAAAATAAGATACCATGTAACTTCAGAAAGGAAAGAAAGATAAAAAATAAGCCAGAGAAGAAAGTAGGCAGGACAGGGCACAGAAGATGCCCCACTCCGTGTTCAGATTTCTGGGCTGCATTTTAAATAATGACTGGTCTCTGAAAGTTTATACAAATGTAAAAAAAAAATGTAAATGTTGGGGATATTGGTTATAATGGTTCCACAGAACAGCGATTTGGTTTGAGTGGAACAAGGATGAGGTAATGGAGGAAGAACCTGGGAATTTGAAATGTACTCTTGGACACAAGAAATCTTGAATGTAAATTGAGAATTTCTATTTAGTTTCTATTTAGCCAGTAGGACTCATGATCGCTTTTCAATATGCTGGTGGAGGTGGCATGAACCAAGCTACACTTGGGGAAGATAATTCTGGCTAAGATATTTAGGAAGAATTGTAAGGTTGTCAAGGTGGAAGCAAGGACCAGGTGGGCGGCATCTGTACCTCTGTGTGTCTTGGCTAAGAGCCTTGCTTTATTTAATCCCCCAAGACTCCTTTACTCCAGGTCTCTGAACTTATTAGACATGCTACTGATTGGGAAAAGGGAAAATGAAAGTGCTAAGGTGTTAAGGATTAATTCCAAAATTCCTCACTTCTGAGGATTTAATTGCCACCTCTGCCTACGCAGGGAGGAGGGTACAGTAAAAAATAGAAACAGGAAGTCGCTGAATACTTAGGCAGTTTGGAAGCAGGAGTCCCAAGGTAACTTGCCAGACTCCAGGGGCTCAGTGTTGGCAGTTAAACACTCTGGTGGTTGTGGGGAGTGCCTGGAGAACAGGAGTTTTTTTCATGCTGGAAAAGAGAGAAGATCCATTCATAAACCCACTGGCATCACTATCCTTTATTCAGGGATTGTTTATTGGGTATTTTATAAGTTCCAGGCAATGTACTAAGAGCTGAGAAAAACAGGTACAGCCCCTGTTCTATAGAAGTTACAATGTCACTCCTCAGGCTCAGTAGATTGAGAAGCAGATTGCAAGGTAGAAATGAAGGAATGATTATGCAAAGCAGAGGAGAGTTCAGAGGTACTTCAGTCCTGATGCACTCAATTTTACTCTACCAAAAAGAATCACCTGAGAGCTTTATAGAAAGGGAGAGGCAGAGCCAGGCATAGTGGTACACGCTTGTAATCCCAGCAATTGGGAGGCTGAGATCGGAGGATCCGGATTTGAGGCCAGCCTCAGCTACCTAGTGAGGCACTCCTCAACTTAGTGAGACCCTGTTTCAAAATAAAGAATAAAAAATAGGGCTAGGAAGCCGGGCGTGGTGGCGCACGCTTGTAATCCCAGCATTCGGGAGGCTGAGACCAGAGGATCTGGGTTCCCGGCCAGCCTCAGCTACCTAGTGAGGCACTCTGCAACTTAGAGAGACTTGGTTTCAAAATAAAGAATAAAAAATAGAGCCGGGCGTGGTGGCGCACGCTTGTAATCCCAGCATTCGGGAGGCTGAGACCGGAGGATCCAGGTTCGCGGCCAGCCTCAGCTACCTAGTGAGGCACTCCGCAACTCAGTGAGACTCTGTTTCAAAATAAAGAATAAAAAGGGGCTGGGGGTGTAGCTCGGAGGTAGCATCCCCCTGAGTTCAATCCCCAGTACCGCAAAAAAAAAAAAAAAAAAAAAAATAGGTCTGGGGGTATAGCTCGGAGGTAGAATGCCCCTGAGTTCAATCCCCAGTACTGCAATTAAAAAAAAAAAAAAAAAAATAGGGCTAGGGATATAGCTCGGAAGTAGAATACCTCTGAGTTCAATCCACAGT